>JAMFLL010000501.1:0-34662 GCA_027475725.1 Pythium rhizo-oryzae
CACCTCCACCAGCCCGGCAGCAACAATGCGGCTCTGCTGCCGCGCCGCATCGCGACCATGATGCTGCTGCCCCCGCGCGCACCGGCGCCGGACGCCGCGGCGCCCGAGCGAGGAAGCGGCGGTGGCGTGGACCAGGACCACCGCCCGCGACGCCACACGGTGGAGGCCGACATGGAGAACCGCGTCGACTTTTCCCGATACAGCCAGACCTAAGTTAGCGTTCGAGTGTAGATCCCGTAGACAGTGTCGACCGCAAAATGCGGCACTTTGCACGTAGCATGTAGAAACCCTGTAGACACAAGTTGTACGAAGTAGAAAGAAGTAAGTCCCCGCGCAAGTCCGTAGCTAGAGCAGTAAGGAAAGTCGTAAGAACAAGTAGCAGCACCAGGGTAGTTTCAATTCGCAATCTCCGGAGAGGCTCGAGTCCTCTGACGCACACTTTCCCTCGGCGCTACGCGGCCTCGGTCTGCTCGGTGGCGAAGCGTGCGAGTCCCTCGTGGAGCTTCTGCACGATACGCACCAAATGTGGCACGGAGCGGTAGCCGAGCCCCCAGTTGGTCTTGTGTGCGTCCAGCACGCAGCTCTGCGGCGTCGTGTCGCGCCAGAAGTTGGCGATCAGCACGCGCGCGTACTCGAGCGTCGCGAGTTCGTAGTGGCGGGCGAAGGCCTCGAACGGGTAGCCCGCCTCCTGGAGGTCGAGTGCGTCGCCTAGCTCGCGCTGGAACGTGTCGTAGTAGAACCGCAGCAGCCCGGGTTCGTCCTGGAGTGCCTCGAAGCCCACTGACGTGTTGAGCAGGTTGGCGACGTCCAGCGCGCCGAGCCCGACACCGGCCCACTGCCAGTCGAACGCCGTGACCTCGCGGCTATGCGAATCAAAGAACAGGTTCGCCGTCTTGCAGTCGCCGTGGACGAGTGTCTTCAAACGCGCGAACACAGGGTCGTTGAAGAGCTGCTCGCTGATGTAGGGCGCGTGCATCACCATGCGGTTCCCGAGATCGCGGAGTGTCTCGTCAATGCGAAGACCCGCGTTCTCCAGCTCCTTCTCGAACGCCTCGAGCACTTCCTCCCACACGGCCGGCGCGTGGCGGAGCTCGTCCATGCCGCGCTTCTCGAAAGACCACCACGCGCCCGACGGCCAGAGGTGCGTGTGTACTTGTTCCATCAGCGGCGGTGACTTGATACCCGACGCATGGAGCCCCGCGAGGAACTGCAACGCGTGTTGCGTGTCCTGCGTCGCGAGACTGTCGGCCGGCTCGAGCCGAGGAGTCGACGGCGACGAGGTCGAGTCCCCCGCCAATACGTTTTCGAGCAGCACGAGAAAACCGTCGCCGGTCTCGCAGCCCTGAGCGTCCACGCGGAAGGCTACGTGAAGCGGCTTGATCACGCGAATGTGCGGGTACGCGTGGAGATGCGGGTACACGTTCGCGTAGAAGCGCGCCTCAGAACGATACGACGCTAGATCCCGCGTCCAGTGGCGATCTGTGCGCGGCGGCAGTTCCTCTTTGACGTACCGCTTGAGGAAGACGTGCTTGGTGGACATGTGGGCGTCCGCATCGCCCACTATGTGGTCTCGCTGGACAAGGTCGATTTCGAGCGAGGCGACAATCGACTGCTTGCCGTTGCGGATCGAGCCTGGCACAACGCGGCATGCGCTCACGTGATGCGCTGGGAAGACGTGTTGTTGAAGCCATTCGGGCGTCATGAAGCCTCCGTTTAGAGTCCTGTTCGATCCACACAAACGATTGGCGTCACACACACAGCAGACACGCTAGGACCTCCGGTCCACGATACGCAGCGCTTGTCGTCTATTAATTAGACGCAGGGGACGCTCCTGACCTCGTGACGTGGATCTGCTCCATGGTCTCGAGCATGAGCTTGTGGGTCGCGTCGTTCATGCTCACGATGAGCCCGTGCGCATTGTCGAACTCGGCCTCGTGGTCGTTCGGGTCGTACTCGTACACGCGGCCGTTCTTGTCGACGAGGCGGCCGCCGAGCGCCTCGAGCAGCGGCTCGACCGCGCAAATGTCCCAGCGCTTGGTCGCGTTGCGGAAGCGGAAGAACGCGTCGCTCTCGCCCGTGAGCACCGACATGGCCATCGTGCCCGTGGCGCCGCCGTACTTGACACGCGCCGGCTTGAGCACGTCCAATGCAGCGTTCACGAGCGCGCACGGCGTGCCCGAGGTCGTGATGTGGAGCGCGCGGTCCGGGTACGCCGGCGCCGGGCGCTGCTGGCGCACGTGGATGCCCGCGAGCAGCCCCGGGCGGTGGGTGGTCTTGAACACGCCCATGCTCGGTCCACCTACAGTACGACGACCGACACAGTAAGTCCACACGTTCAGGCATTAAGCACTCGCGACTGCGACGTACCCCAGAGCGTCTCGCCGTTGTTGCCGCCGTGGAAGGGCAGGTGCATGACGCCGGCCACAGGCCGCTTCTTGTAGGCGATGCCCAGCAGCACCGAGACCTCCTCGTACTTCTTCTCGGCAAACTTCTTGGTGCCGTCGAGCGGGTCCATCCACACGACGAGATGCTGCGCGTCGAGGTCGCCGGCGAGCGCGGCGTCGTCGCTCGCGAGCGGCACGTCGCCCAGCAGGCTCTGGACGTCGGCAAAGACCTGGTCGCGCGGCTCGGGCGCCTCGAGCTCGCCCTCCTCGCCCACGATCTGCAGCTGCGGGTAGAGCGCGCGCAGCGCGTGGACCATGCGCTGCTGCGCGCGACGGTCCGCGACGGTCTGCGGGTCGTACTTGTCGGCGGCCTTGTTGACCATCGCGAGGTCCACGTCGTCGGCCACGACCTCGCGGATCACCTCGCCGGCGAGCCACGCCGCGGACATGCACGCGGCCACGAGCTCGTTGAGGCGCAGCGCCGGCGCCGTCGTCTCCTGCGTCATGAGGGGCGGAGCGGAGGGGAGAACAAGAGGAGGGGAGCGCAGAGCGGAGCGGAGCACGCTGGAAGTTGGTTGTCGTCGAAATGAGCTCGTCGCGGGAGGAGGGAACAGCGGCGACCTGCTGTCCGTCGACAGCGGGGCAGCGTCATCGCTCTGGGAAGCGATCGGATTGGATGTAATTTTGCCTATTTCGACGCCTACAATTGGTTGAATATGATACTGTAACATTTGTGCCCCCGTGGGGGGAGAGAAGGCGTCAGCGAAGCGGGGTGAAGTTGGGGGCGTTGAGACGGTGGGGGTGGAACGGAAATGGCAGCTTTTTGGTCTTGTTCTCCGCGCCTGCGTCGTGGTGTTGTTGCTTTGTGTGGAGGCGTCTTCGTTTCTTGTCGTGTCACGGAGAGCGAGAGTGCAACATACAGTGTAGCAATGCGACCGGGAACCTGGGAACATGCATGATGGGTGCCGAGATCAGAAACTTCCCACGAATCGAGCTTGATGGTCGAGGTGGTCAACACGAGCCTCGCCACCAAGCAAGGGGAGTTTGTTGGGTGTTTTTCTTCTTTATTTTGCCCGCGATAGAATGATCTGTGCGAGAATGTCTCGAACGATTGAAGATGGGTCCCGACATCACTGTCGTACTGCTCCACCGTGGAGTACATAGGACGCAGAATGTTCCACGTTTCCCCGATCCAGTCAACACAGAACCGTCATGTTCAAGCACATCGAATAGAAATGGGACAGGAGATCGTTGGAAGGTATCGTACTGTTCGCTATATTTGTACATGCGGACTCTGGTCTTATTGGTACTTCTATATGGGGGCGTCTAGGGTGGAGCGCATGTGCGCGTCCTGTGTTGAGCAGACTCCGTCGCACCATGAAGGGGTGTGAGCGAGGGTCGTGGTCTTTCGGGCGAGTCAAATTGTCCCATGCGACGGTGGGGCGGCGGCGCGAGGTCGTGACCTGGCTTCCTCGCGTCAGTGTGGCGCAGACGGTTGAGCTGTTGATATGCGTGGCTGGCTCGTTCTCACGGCCTTGGGGCGTCGCATTGTGGCGCGAACTGGTGAGCGTCCGTCGCTTTACGAGGACACGAGCGTCGACGAGCGCGAGCGATTGAGCGTGGTCCAGCACGGGCTTGAGGTGTTGCGGATCGAGCCGACGCAGGTGCCGCTGTTGAAGAACGGCGGCAGCACCTTGGCGCTGAGCGACTCGTGGCCGAGGAACTGGAGCACTTCGGGCAGCTCCTGCGCCACAGGGTGGTGGAGCACGTCCAGCAGAATGCGCTCGAGCACCTCCTTGCGCGTCTTGAGCAGCTCTTCGTTGTCGGCGAGGATGATGGTCATGAGCCCGTCGGCCGGTAGCGGCGTGAGCTTGTCGCCCATGATTGGCGCGAGCACGCTGTGGAGCTGCTTGAACTCGCTGAAGCGGCGGCTGATGATGTACTCGTGGCGGAAGCCGTCTTCGTCGCTCGCGGGCTCGTCGCTCAGGCGCGTGTTGCCGCGCTGGATGCGCACCAGGTACATCCAGGCCTGCGTGGCCTCGTCCTGGATCACGTCGGTGATCTGGACGAGCTGCTCGGTCGCGAAGCTTTCGTAGGGCATCGTGAGAGTGGAAAGCGGGTGGCACAGACGGATGAAATATGAGAATGAGGAAGCAGAGCGCGCCGGCAGTCGAGACAGACCGCGCCGCCAGGAGGAGGCACCAAGACGGCGCACCCTCCCCTTTCCACACAGCGGTGCGATCGGCTGTACCCATCGCGTGTACAATGTCGCGCGCTCGCGCTGGCGTCAGAGGAGCCGCCTCTCGCTCTCCCCCGTTTTTTTCTTTCTCGCTCGCTCGCTCTCTCTTGGGACGTCCAGTAGGTAGGGCTCGGGGTGACATTCGATCACGAAAAGCGGCCAAGAGGGGGCGCACAAAACGGCCAAGGGATCTAGAAAGTGGTGACTTGAAACTGGAAAAGCAGCCACAGCGGATGGATGGGATGGATGTTGTGTCGGCGATCGCAGCTGGAGATCAGCAGCACTCGTGTGCTCGAGGTTGCTCGCACATGAAAATCCTGCGGCATGGGCCTCGTCGTCCGCGTGGGCCGGTGCTGGAGGCCACGAAGCAGCAACAACACGAAGCCGCGAGACGGCGACGATTTTGAAGTTGGAGTTGGGATGGCTGGGGTTTTGTCCCAACGTTCTTTTAGTTTCAGTTTTCATGGAATTGTAAGAAAATCATGCATAAACTGAGCGCTCGAGCGTACAACCGAACGATCGCAGCTCAGAAGGGTTTGGGAGCTGTCGCCAGTGCTCGAGTAGTTAAACTGGTTACGGTGTGTTACCAGGTCGTGCCTGTACACGTATCCCTGGGTTACCTCAAATTCTCGCCCCAGATGTGAGAGTCCGGAGAGGCAACATTACCCTGCCAAGCGCTTGCCAGTGCTGGCGCCAGTGAGTGTGTAGCAGCCTGAAAGTCGGCGCTGGCATCAAGTCTGGATCACGGTGTCACAGCCATCGAACCGGACACGCCAGTGCTGACCGTTCGTCGGCTCCTTTGAGATGCGAATCGCATGGTGGCAGCTGCCAGCGATGTCATTCGGACCGCTCGCGGCAGTCGTGCGTGCATGTACCAGGTACGGTACCAGACTACCGCGCCCCACAGCCGCCTCGCTGGCGACTCCATTGCTCCTCTCCCATTTTGAGGAAGGATCGGTGCATTTTTATTTTTTTCCCACTGACGTATGTCGACCCTGCCTGAGCGCTGGATGTGCAGTCCCAGGAACAGAGGCCAAGGTCTAATACCGGTAAACTCTAAACGCCTGGCTCCGGAGTCCGGACCCTGGTTGACTCCATCTGGCGAGCAATCCGGAGCCAGTAAACTTCAACCTAGTAGAACGGTGTCTGATCGTTAGATTTTGGATGGCCACTGCAAGTTGCGCAGTGCAACCGGTGGGGCCCAAGCGGTTATGGCGTCGAGTACCCAATAGCCAAAGCGGCGTTCAACCTGGAGTTGGATGATTCCGAAACCTTGAGAAATTTCCACAATTGAGCGCCTGGACATGGTGATTGGCCGCAGATAAATGCTGGGTCGTGGATCGGTGGGTTGGACCAAGAGCAAAAACAAGAAGGCACCCAGCGCTGCAAACCCACGTGGGTCCTGTGGTGACGCACGGGTGTGGGTGATCCTAAATGAATTTTGGGCCATTAGCCGACAGATAGGATAGGGGCGTGAGCGGCACTCTGCGAAATGTACCACACGTTTTCTACGTCTCAACCACGCAAGGCAGCCTCTCTGAACACGTTGGCCACCCTGAGCCGTCAAAACCTTAAAAATAAACAGAAATCAACAGAAATAAACAGCAGTTCATCCCTCCTCGTAACATAAATCAAACAATTTGGCTTGGAGGCGTGGCTGCGGTTAGCAGGGGGTCCCACGCGCATAGCACCGGAGCGCAGCGGAGGTCGCGGGCGTGGGTCCTGCAAGCTGCCACACGCCGACCCAACACACATTGAATAGAGAATCTAAAGCACGCGAGGCTCGTGCCGACGGCAGAGCCACCGGAGCGCAGCGGAGGTCGGCGTGTCGGCACGAACGTAGCGCCACCCAACCCCTACGTACGATGTCGCCCCTCCCAAGAGACCTTCCTTGATTGGTCAAAACCCCCAACTAAATAGGTTAGGTGAGGTTTTAGTAGATAAACGCACGATTCGGTTTATTTGTGAAGGTTTTTGTTCACGTTTAGAGTTCTGTCCCCTGAGCCAGGTGGACGCAATCCGCCAACTGGGATTCTTTGTGCTTTGGTCCGCATGTCGATGTGTAACGCGCAGAGGTGACGCCAGACGACGTGGTTTTGCCTCTAGCTTTGGCAAAAACAGTGTTTGTATAAACTGTGTTCTCCGGCCACATGCCTTGGAAAAAGGAGAATCTGTAAAAAAAAACATTTTTCATTGATTCGGATGCTCCAAGGATGGTTTGCTTTGTGAGAGGAGAACAGGTGTACATCATTTCGAGCCCTGGATGAGCATTCGGCCCATTCCGTCGAAGAAACCTTCCAGGAAAACGGCTCGTGTCCCTCCCGTTTCCTTCCATTTCCGTCCAGGAACGGTCGCAGCTGAAGCGTAGGCTCCGAATGCTGTTGTATGTGCGGTACCGACGAAAAGATTGAAGCGCAAAGAATCTAATCTGGAAATATAGAACCTCTTGCAGCCGTTACCGCGATCCGCTGTCCCGCACAGCAAGCGCTACCACAGTGGCGTGATGTGGATCTCGCACGTGTGGCTTCAAGACTTGTTATGCCGCTCTGCCAAACCGCACGCGGCCCACACTTCAACACGCCGTTACAACAACCTAGTACAGTACTTTCAGTTCATTCGAGTGTTAACTACTGGAGCTCAGGTCAGCTCGCTTTGTTCATCATCACGCCCACGTAGCGAGGGCGGCCATCGAGAAGAGCCCCGAGCCGAACAGCACGACCTTCTCGACGGGCGTGCAGTCCTGTGCACCGTGCTCGTCCGACATCTCGTGGAACGCCAGGTACACAAAGCTGCCGGACGCGATGCTCAACGCGACCGACTCGACCACGAGCACGGCCGTGCCCTGGAGCTCGCTCGCGAGCACCATGCCCAGCACGATGCCCAGCGGCGTCATAAAGCTGTACAGGGTCAGCACGGCAACCGACCGTTCCTGTGCGATGCTCTCCTTGGCCCGCGCAAAGTTGGCACCGACCGACATGGCCTCGATCACCTGTTACAATAGAAATGCACAAGTAAGCAAGTGAGTTCGCTGTGAAGTGGTGAAATCCATGGTGATCACGGTTCGTACCTTGTGGCTAAAGATGGCAACCGCGGTGGCGATCGCAGTCTTGTTGGAGGTGCTATTCACACCGAGCGCGAAGCCGGCGATCAGCGAGTGGATCGAGAAGAGCGCCGCCAATAAATACGGGAGAATTGGACTTTCGCCCGAGAACACCACGTGCTCGCTCACAGTGGCCTCGGATGTTACCTCGTGAGGCTCGTCGACGGGGATGACGTCGCAATCATCAAACAGTGAGGCATCACCTTCCTCCAACACACGCGGCGGGTGCGTGGGCGTGTGGAGGTGCACCGCCGGCATCGAATGCACATGCAGATGAGAAGCACGGTGGGCCTTCTCGAGCGCGCTCGCCCGGGGCTTGCTGTCCGAGTACACTTTGACGCTGCTGTGCGAGAGTAGGAACTTGGACTCATCTCTGGTGGCGGAGTGGTGGAAGGCTTTGTTCGCTGGGGACGACACGTCCCCGCATGAGCAAGGGTGCCCTAGGGTGGTCCCATCCGATGATAACGATCGGTGGCGAACCCCAAAGGAAGCAACACGCGGAACCTGTACGCGGCACATGCTGGTCTCGTCTGGGCGCCACATATAGCAAACACAAAGGTGAGTTACCTCAGGGCATGTATACATGTATAGCCAGCAGTGAGGGCTACGTACGGTTGGGGCGGGCAGCGCTTGCGACAGCCATCATCTTGGGGGAGTCGCCGAGGTTCATGAGGTCCACGGCCCACACGACCATGCACCCCAGCGTACTAAGGAAGTACATAAGCGGGAACTCCTGCATCCATTTCGCGCTGAGCATTGTCGGCGACGAGAGCAGCGCCTTGTTGTACATTTTGACCGCATCCGGCAGTAAGTGCATCAGGCCCGACCCTGTGAAGAAGAGATCGCAAACGCAGGTGAGCTCCTCCTGTAATCGCCATGATACAGATAGCTCCCACGTACCGATGAACACGCCCGCAGTCATGAACGGCAGCTTCTTCGTGAGCAGCTTCTGTGCGCTGGACGTGCCATTCTGCGAAATCCAAAGCGGCACGAGCGCCGACACGACCGTGATGAGCAGGATCACGATCGTGACGCCGACCTTGAAGCCCACGAGGCCCTCGACCGAATCCAGCTCGAGCGTCGCCGACGGCGGCGGCACGGCCTCCGACTCGGCGGCCAGCGGCATCCTGTGTAAGCGAGTTGGGATGTGCGACGTTGTGCGGTTGCCGCTGGTGATTACACGGAGCCTCGTCGGGCGTCGCGCACATCCAGTGCCCCCGGTTTCTCCCTGGCGCCATGCACGCGCCCCCCCCGCCGTCGGATAAAGCACAGTGGAGAGGCCAGTGTGGTCCACGTACAGCTCTGACCCCTCTATGTTCCCATAAAGAGGTTCAACCGCAAGGGGATATCCGCAAAAGAAGGTATATTGAGAGGATCGGTGATATGACTGTTTTCAGCCAATCGTGGCGAAGCTTCCATGTTTCCTCTGCGAGAGGTCGAAGTTGGGAAGAAAAAGTCGCCGGAGGAAAATGACCGCAAAGCGGACCATGCACCTTTGTACCGTGCTGCTCGTATTCGCGGGCCTATCGTGCACGCAAGGTGCGTGGGTAAAAGTCAATCCTGTTGCTGAGCGTAGCGACTGACATTCGCTGAACCGCAATGATTCGGCAACGTTTTAATAGCTCTCCGTTCGTGTACGCGGTTGGGCCAAGCAATCGTCCCGTGCGAGGATAAGCTGCTGCTCGAGCCGCGCGACCGTTTCCTCGTGACGCTGTTCGGTCACTCGTGCTACTCCATCCACGTCGCGTCCACGCAGGAGCTGGATGTGTTCTTCTACGACACGTACGGCTGGGCCAAGCAGGTCGCCCCGAGCCCTGCGACGCGCGCACTGCGTGCCGTCGCTCCGAACATGGCAACGGGACGCGCTGCCAGTTGGGTGGATGCCATGCGCGTGTGCCACGACGCCACGGACTGCCTTGTCAAGCAGTCGAACCGCTCGGCGCACACGCTGTACGACTTGGTGATCGCGCGGTCGTCACCATCGGCGTCGAACACGCCCGTGCGGCTCCGCGTCGAGACGTGCGACGTCGTCTCCATGTGGTTCTACGTTGGTACGCTCGCGAATAGTCACCTTACGCGCTGCGCACCTGTTGCTTACAGTGCCTTTGTCAACAGGACTCATGGCGACGGCGCTGGGCGGCTTCTTCACGATGCTCTTCCTGTTGTGCGTGCTCAGCGAGTTCCTGCTGGGCATCCACGCGTACGCGCACATCTTGCGCAAGCTCGGTCTCCGTGGCGGCGCCCACAGCGCCCGGTACCCCGTGCACTTTGTCGAGCTCACGCAGTTTGAGCCAGAGGACGATGGACTGTCAGCCACGGGTGGTCGCGCGCGGCTCGTGCACCCGAAGAAGCTCAGCTCCGCGTCGTTCGCGCTCTCGGCCACGGCCGACCCGAGCGAGATCAGCGACCGCGAGGAGGAGGACGACGGCCGCGAGGCCGAGGTCGAGGACGAGCGCGCGCAGCCGCTGCCAGCGCTGCTGCTGCCACGCAATCCCCGCTGTGCCACGTCGCCCCGTGTGGCCACGGCCTCGTAATCATAGTGCCCATGCGTTTCGTAATCGAGGCTCTTCTTGTGTGTGCCACAGCTGAGATGCACTGAGGCGCGTGGCCGCCGCGTGCCGCGTCCTCGCCGCATGTCGCTCCATTGACGGCCCGTGGGTCTGTTTGTATGACCCACACAGGGTACAGTTGGTTATGGGTACACCTGATGGTCTAAACCCGCACCCGGTCGCCGGACCAGGAGAAGCGGCAGCCCAACCCGCCTGGCGCCAACGTGCCAACTTGCCCATCCAACGTTGGCGGGAGAGTTGGGGGTGGGGCGGCGGGAAAACAGCGCGCGGCTGATTTTGCGCGCTCAAAACCCGACAAAGTACGATCGTTTTCCTCAGGGTCAGGAGTCCATTCCCTATCTACACGTCGTCAAACATACAAACACCAAGTGAAATGGGGTGACGTGTATTTAGTAGATTGGCCCTACGCACCCCTCTCCCTCTCACCTGGGATTTGGCGCGAAAGCCAACGATTTTCTTCCTTCCCTCCGCTTCCGCCCCGCATCCAGCGACTCACTCTGCTTTTCCCCCTCGGCCGGACACCCCTCCCTCCAAAGCAGCAGCCTCTCTATCTGTACCAACATGTACGTGGTCAAGCGCGACGGGCGCCGCGAGGACGTCAAGTTCGACAAGATCACGGCGCGCATCAACAAGCTGTGCTACGGCCTCAACGCCGAGTACGTGGACCCGATCAAGATCTCGCAGAAGGTAGTCGCGGGCGTGTACCCGGGTGTGACCACCTCGGAGCTCGACGAGCTCGCGGCCGAGACCGCGGCGTACTGCGCGACGCAGCACCCGGACTTCTCCAAGCTCGCGGCGCGCATCTCGATCTCGAACCTCCACAAGAACACCAACAAGCTCTTCAGCGAGAACATCGAGCTCTTCTACCACAACAAGCATGCCAAGAACGGCATGGACGCGCCGCTCATCGCCCAGGATGTGTACGAGATCATCATGGCCAACAAGGACGTGCTAAACTCGGCGATCATCCACGACCGCGACTTCGACTACGACTACTTTGGCTTCAAGACGCTCGAAAAGTCGTACTTGTTCCGCGTCGGCGGCAAGGTCGCCGAGCGTCCGCAGCAGATGATCCTGCGCGTCGCCGTCGGCATCCACAAGAACGACATTGCCGCGGCGCTCGAGACGTACGAGTACATGTCGCAGGCGTTCTTCACGCACGCGACGCCGACGCTGTTCAACGCCGGCACGCCGCGCCCGCAGCTGTCGTCGTGCTTCCTGCTGCAGATGAAGGACGACTCGATTGAGGGCATCTACGACACGCTCAAGAACTGCGCCTGCATCTCCAAGTGGGCCGGCGGCATCGGCGTCAGCATGCACAACATCCGCGCGACCAACAGCTACATCCGTGGCACCAACGGCTCGTCGAACGGTCTCGTGCCCATGCTCCGTGTCTTCAACGACACCGCGCGCTACGTGGACCAGGGCGGCGGCAAGCGCAAGGGCTCGTTCGCCATCTACCTCGAGCCGTGGCACGCCGACATCTTCGAGTTCCTCGACTTGAAGAAGAACCACGGCAGCGAGCTCCACCGCGCGCGCGACCTGTTCTACGCGCTCTGGATCTCGGATCTCTTCATGAAGCGCGTGGAGCAGAACGGCGAGTGGACGCTGTTCTGCCCGAACGAGGCGCCGGGCCTTTTCGACAGCTGGGGCGATGAGCACGAGGCGCTCTACGTCAAGTACGAGAAGGAGGGCAAGGGCCGCCGCACGATCCGTGCGCAGCAGCTCTGGTTCGCGATCCTCGACTCGCAGATCGAGACCGGCACGCCGTACATGCTGTACAAGGACGCGTGCAACCGCAAGTCGAACCAGCAGAACCTGGGCACGATCCGCTCGAGCAACCTCTGCTGCGAGGTGATCGAGTACACCGCGCCGGATGAGGTCGCCGTGTGCAACCTGGCGTCGATTGCGCTGTCCAAGTTCGTCACGGACGACAAGAAGTTCGACTTCCAGAAGCTCTACAAGATCTGTAAGGTCGTGACCAAGAACCTCAACAAGGTCATCGACATCAACTACTACCCGATCCCGGAGGCCGAGAAGAGCAACCTGCGCCACCGCCCGATCGGCATCGGTGTTCAGGGTCTTGCCGACGCGTTTATCCAGATGGGCTACGCGTTCGAGAGCGACGAGGCTCGTGACCTGAACAAGCACATCTTCGAGACGCTCTACTTCGCCGCCATGGAGGCGTCGAGCGAGATTGCCGCCGTGGAGGGCCCATACGCCACGTACGAGGGTTCACCGGTTAGCAAGGGCATCTTCCAGTTTGACATGTGGGGTGTCAAGCCGTCCTCGGGTCTGTGGGACTGGGACGCGCTCAAGGCCAAGGTCAAGCAGCACGGCATCCGCAACTCGCTGCTCCTCGCGCCGATGCCTACGGCTTCGACCGCGCAGATCCTCGGCAACAACGAGTCGATTGAGCCCTTCACGAGCAACATGTACAACCGTCGTGTGCTCGCAGGTGAATTCACGATCGTGAACAAGTACCTCATGAAGGAGCTCATCGAGCTGGGCATCTGGACCCCGGAGATCCGTAACCAGATCCTCCACGAGCACGGCTCGGTCCAGAACGTCCGCGCGATCCCCGCCCCGATCCGTGAGAAGTACAAGACGGTGTGGGAGATCAAGCAGAAGGCGGTCATCGACATGGCTGCCGACCGCGGTGCCTACATTTGCCAGAGCCAGTCGCTCAACGTGCACATTGCGGAGCCCACGATCAGCAAGCTCACGTCGATGCACTTCTACGCGTGGAAGAAGGGACTCAAGACGGGCATGTACTACCTGCGCACCCGCCCGAAGGCTGACGCCATCCAGTTCACTGTTGACAAGGCTCAGGCTGCCCGCTCGCAGATGACCCAGAAGCAGGAGGAGCCCGAGGAGGAGGAGGAGTGCACTGTGTGCAGTGCCTAAGACCGGCAGAGGGAATTGACCGCGGGGCGTGCGAGAACGCGGGAGCCGTTTTGCATTGTAGCAGTATCTATTCGTGTGGCTTCTCCCGCTTCGCCCCTGGACACAAGAAGGAGTATTTTCTTGCATTCGTTAAAAAAGAAATACCGAGTTGACGTTCCACGCTGTTGATGACATTCCTTGCTCGTGTCTTTAGAAGGAGGGAGTTTAGCTGACTGATCTCCGGACGGGCGACTATGAAAAGCAACTCACAGCTCACGCGCGAGGACTGGAGGGTCCTTGGAGTGGTCCACTTCCAGTTACACCTCGTCTTCGAGACAAGACAGCAAACGGCAGTTGCATCTGGTCTGGCTGATCGACTGCTCTGGGCTGGATTGGCCGCGTTAAACATAGCGTGGCAACACGCGACACGCACCACGTGGCTTACCGCAAGGCGTGCATCCCCGCCATCTATAGCCCAGCGGGCGGAACAAGCACGTGTGAGCGTACCGGTAATACAGCCCTGTTGCAAGTCAGTCAACCAGTAGATCAGTTGACCAGCCTGGCCACCAGGGAAGGCTTCGACGCAAGAATCACTTTGACGATTTCCCTCGACCCCCATCCACACGCGACACGCGCATCGCAGCAGCCATGGGCCATGACGGCCACATCGCGCAGCACTGGAGCGTCTCCGACATCGCGCTCTCGTACCTCATCTCTGTGACGGGCAGCTTCTGCAGTACGTTTGTCTCGGTGGCGATTACTGTGATGACACGCTGATGGCGTTTGCGTGGGTGTGTAGCCATCCAGCTCATGGAGCAGTGGCGCCAGTACGACGAGGCCTACATGAAATACCTGCTACTGTTGCTTTCGGCCATCACGCTCGGCGGGTGCGGTATCTGGTGCACGCACTTCACGGGCATGACGGCGCTCACTCTCGTGATGGACGACGGCACGAAACTCGACATGCAGTTCGAGGTCGGGCTCACGATCTTGTCGCTCATCTTCCCGGTATTGGGCGTATTCGTCGGGCTCAAGATCGCCTCCGACGATCCGTTTTTTCTCGAGATCGAGGCCACGCGCCGCAAGAACATCCTGGTGCGCACTTGACATTGCACCGGCGTACCGATTTGTTTGATCGCGTTTGGGCTCACCACGTCAAATTGAACTCGTACGGCAGGTCAAAGAGCTCACCAACTCGTCCATGAAGAACGTCGTCAACAAAAAGGCCGTCGCGCGCAGCATCAAGTACACCGCACTCTTCGGACGCCTCTGGCGCATCTTGGGTGGTGGCTTCTTCGCGGCGCTCGGCGTGTTGGGGATGCACTACATCGGCATGTCGGCGCAGCGCACGAATGCGTCGATGGAGCTGGACATGGGTATCGTGGCGCTGTCGTGCGTGATCGCGTTCGGCACGGCGAATGCTGCGTTCTGGATCCTCTTCCGAGCGGTACGTACTCGTATCACGATTGATAGCCACACGATTAAAGAAGTGGGAGACCTCAACGGTGGCATTGTGGTTCTGTCTGTAGCACACGTTCTGGCCTGACCATGAAGGTCTGCGCGTCGCTAGTGCGCTAATCATGGGCGTTGCCGTGTGTGGTACGCACTACAGTGGCATGGGCGCGGCCACATATACACACTCGGCTGAGAAGTACGGCGAGACGACGCGGTTCACGGTGGATGGTTCCCAGACCGCTGTGGTAGCCTCGCATGCGTCGGTTCTGTTATGCTACTGGCTCACGAGTCTGGGTGTCACGCGATCAGTCAAGATCACAGAGGCAAAGACGCGGAGCCGCCAAGACGACCACGGAACATCCCAGACCGCACACGGCCCAAAGAGTGAGGCCGCCAAGATGGCGCGTGGTACGACTGTCACAGCTCTGACCACTGGGACGTCCCGTGGGAAGATCTACGCGGTCAACGAGGCGCCCAAGCCAGTCGAGTCAAGTCTCGCGTAGAACTCTATTCCGAGCTATTGAAACCCACGGCCGCAAGAAGAACACTACAGAAGCCCTGGTTTCTCAGATGCACGAGGACGACAATCCGCCCGAATGACTTCTTTCCGTGAAACTTAAAAAGAGCGTAGCGACTCAATCATAGCGCCCGGCACCTGGGCAGCCCTCAATGTGCTGACAGCATGCGATCCAGCAGAACGTATCTGGTCCGTAGCCTAGCGCGTATACATAGATGGGCAGCCGAAGGCAGGTGCGCGTCGGTTAGCACTGCCAACTAAGCATCCATCATCAGGTGTGCTCCAGTCGCCGCGTCGGCCTGACTCAGAACCGTGGGCGCTTGTCCTACCTTGGTCGTCTTGTGTGTCGGCTCAATAGCAGCAACCAGCACAGGGCGGATTCTCCCGGGCTCCGATATCGCACACACCCACAGCGCCACAAGACCGTCGCCGCGTCCGTATCAGCAATATTCGTTGCGTCATGGGCTTGGATGGGCACATCGCACAGCACTGGAGAGTCTCCGACATCGCGCTATCCTACTTCACGTCTGTGACGGGCAGCTTCTGCAGTACGTTTTCCCCTCCTCAAGCTCGTACGTGCTTCCCAATGATCACTGATGGCAATTTGCACACAGCAATCCAACTCATGGAGCAGTGGCGCCATTACGAGGAGGCCCACACCAAGTACTTCCTGCTCTTTCTCGCGTCGATCACACTCGGTGGCTGCGGTATCTGGTGTACGCATTTTACTGGCATGAACGCACTGAATCTCATCCTGGACGATGGCACGACGCTCGACATGCAGTTCGAGGTCGGGCTCACAATCCTCTCCCTCATCTTCCCAGTCCTGGGCGTGTTCATTGGGCTCAAGGTCGCGTCCACCGACCCGTTCTTCCTCGAGATCGAGGCCACGCGCCGCAAGAACATCCTGGTGAGGACCCCACCTGGTACCAGCAACTCGTATC
The DNA here is from genome assembly GCA_027475725.1 of Pythium rhizo-oryzae. Taxonomy (NCBI): domain Eukaryota; phylum Oomycota; class Peronosporomycetes; order Pythiales; family Pythiaceae; genus Pythium; species Pythium rhizo-oryzae. The sequence goes on from JAMFLL010000501.1 coordinate 16,096, forward strand.
CATGACCGCGTTTTGTCTAATAGTCTCCAATTGAACCATGCGGCAGGTCAAAGAACTCACCAACTCGTCCATGAAGAACGTCGTCAACAAAAAGGCCGTCGCGCGCAGCATCAAGTACACCGCACTCTTCGGACGCCTCTGGCGCATCTTGGGTGGTGGCTTCTTCGCGGCGCTCGGCGTGTTGGGGATGCACTACATCGGCATGTCGGCGCAGCGCACGAATGCGTCGATGGAGCTGGACATGGGTATCGTGGCGCTGTCGTGCGTGATCGCGTTCGGCACGGCGAATGCTGCGTTCTGGATCCTCTTCCGAGCGGTGGGTTCCAAGAATGCACTCTCTACTGGCTGTGTGCCCGACTAAGCGATCTTGCTGGTGTTGTTTGGATGTGAAGCATACATTCTGGCCCGATCACGACGGTCTGCGTGTGGCCAGCGCTCTTCTCATGGGCGTTGCCGTGTGTGGCACGCATTACAGTGGCATGGGCGCCGCCACGTACATCCACTCGGCCGAAAGGTACAGCGAGACAACGCGGTACACGATCGACGGCTCAAATACGGCTGTAGCGGCCTCACACGCATCCATCCTCCTGTGCTACTGGCTCACAAGCCTCGGCGTCACGCGATCGGTCAAAGCCGTCGAGGCAAAGTCACGCAGCCAGGGCGATCAGCGTGCGTCGCAAGCTGGCGCTGCCCCTGGTAGCCAGCAGCAGATCACGATCACCAACAAAAGCGAATCGGCCAAGATCGCCCGTGGCCCTACAGTCTCCTCGGCACTCACAACCGGTGTTTCCACACGTGCGAAGGTGTACGCCACTAACGACGCATCCAAGCCGGCGGGGTCGAGTGACGCCTAGAGGGAAGCGCAGAAGCAGACAGCTCGACACCGATTTTCGTACCCCGAACGGGCTGAACAACGCACATGGCGGGTAATAGAATGTGACTGGATCGTGCGTCGTCGGGGGCCTATTTTCGGCAACGCGCAAATGGACCCGCGCACGTGCTGCGATAAGAGGTGCACAGAAATGCACTCACTCGAATATTCCTTCGCCACTCTATCTGTCTCTTTCCCCCTCTCAGCAGAGATATCGAAGACGACAGCAGTGTGACGGATGGAGGGCCACATCGCGCAGCACTGGTCCGCGGCCAACATCGCGCTCTCTTACTTCATCTCCGTGACCGGCAGCTTCTGCAGTGCGTCTCCACCGGCTCTTCCTGCGATGTCCGATCTCACCTCTTTGCAGTTCTGACCATTCGATTTGTTTCTACTCACTAGCGATCCAGCTCATGGAGCAGTGGCGCATGCACCCGACGCCGGCAGCGAAGCTGCTTCACATGGTACTCTCGGCAATCACGCTGGGCGGCTGTGGGATCTGGTGCACGCACTTCACGGGCATGACGGCGCTTGACCTTGTGTTGGACGACGGCACGACGCTCGAGATCCACTTTGAAGTCGGGCTCACGATCCTCTCGTTCCTGTTTCCGGTCATGGGCGTGTACATCGGGCTCAAGATCGCGGCAAACGATCCATTTTTCCTGGAGATTGAGGCGTCACGACGCAAGGACATGCTGGTGAGCGGCGGAACTCTGTCTCAGGTGAGGACGACAGATTGATTTCGTGTTGCTATCTCTAGGTAAAAAGTCTCGCCAAGAAGGAAATGCGGACAGTCGTTCGCAAAAGCTCGATGGCGCGTCTCATCAAGGTACGGATTTGATCCTCTACAATGCACGTATGGTAAGTCTGCATGACACTCTTGCAAGGTCTCACACTTCCTCCACCGATCGTGTCATCCCTTAGCACAAGGCGCTGTTCTCCCGACTATGGTATATTCTCGGTGGAGGACTCTTCGCTGCACTTGGCGTGCTTAGTATGCACTACTTGGGCATGCTCGCGCAGCGCACAAATGCGCGCATGGAGCTCCACTCGCCGATCATCGCGCTATCCTGCGTCATCGCTTTCGCGACTGCGACGGCCGCATTTTGGATTCTCTTCAGAGCTGTACGTGTGCCTCTACGATACCTCGCAGCCCGGGTTGTGATCACTAACACTCTCCGCGACCAACAGCACACGTTCTGGCCCAACAACGACAGCCTCCACATCGCGAGTGCGCTGATCATGGGCATCGCCGTGTGCGGCACGCACTACACGGGCATGGGCGCCGCAACATACTTCCACACGGCCGAGAATTACAGCAAGAGCGCGCGGTTCGTGGTCAGCGGCTGGAAGACCTCGATCGTCGCGTCCCACACGGCGATCCTACTCTGCTACTGGCTCACGAGCGTCGGCGTGACCAAGTCGGTCAAGATCGCCGAGGCCCAGCGGTACGCCAACGGCGGCGGCGGCATCACCTCGCTCGCGGCGCCCACGACCGCGGGACGCAACAACGACACGACCGCGCGGTATAACCGGCGCGACCCTGCGGCCTCCACGGCGGCGCACGCGACGGCGACGCACGCCCACGCCGCCGTGAGCGTGACGCACGCGACGGCGGCGAATCCGTCCCGAGCCAAAGTGTACCTGGCAGAGCCAATTGACTCGGCGTGAAGAGATCCAATCGTAGCGGAGAGAGATGGGTACACATAGCCCAGGATAACATGTTCTAGTACATTATGTTGAAGAACCCATGTACCACATCTATGGTACAGGTCCAGTGCAGGCTTGTCTATGCTTCTGAATACTGTATACAAAGATACCCTTTCCAAATGCTTTCCAACTTTTGTGGTTCTGAGACACGTCGATGATCCTCAGCAAACGGTACTCTACCAATTTCAATAGATCATCGCATTTCAAAGTGAGTAAGCTCTTCGTTCTCTGCGTTGAGGCCGTCGCCTTTGGTCTTGTGGCCATCGCGTGTCATTCGCGCTTTTGTCGTCGACGAAGAGGAAGCTCCCCTCCTCCTTTTCCTCCGCTCCGCTCCCCTCCTCCTCCACCCTGCATCCACCATGGCGTCCGCGTTGGCCCAGATGGCGCTCGACGAGAGCGCCTACGTCGACCTGCTGCGCAAGCTCATCAGCGTCGCCGTACGTCTTTTGGAATTGATCTCCTCTCTGTTCTCCTCCGCTCCGCTGTGGAGGACGCTCACCCGTTTCGGTGGTGGTTTTGGTGGTCTGTAGGAGAAAGTGCAGAACGCGCCGAGCCTCGGCCTCGTGCCACGCGAGAACGTGGTCTCGGACTTTGTGCTCGAGGCGCTCGAGCCGTACCTGGTCAAGAACGGCGGCCTGCTCGAGGTCGAGCGCGTCGAGTTCGTCGCCGGCCGCGGCAACGTGATCATCAAGTACGTGCACCCGGACGCCGCGGCGTCCAGCAAGACGCTGGCGTTCGTGGGCTCGCACATGGACGTGGTGCCGGCGAACCCGGAGGGCTGGGCGCGCGACCCGTTCACGCTCGCGGTCGAGGGCGACAAGCTCTACGGCCGCGGCACGACCGACTGCCTGGGCCACGTCGCGCTCATGACGCAGCTCTTCATCGAGCTCGCCAAGCGCAAGGTCCCGGTCGCCACGCAGGTCGTGTGCGTGCTCATCGCGTCCGAGGAGAACAGCGAGATCCCCGGTGTCGGCGTCGAGACGCTCATGGAGTCGGGCAAGATCGACTTTATCAAGAACGGCCCCGTGATCTGGATCGACTGCTCGGACTCGCAGCCGTGCATCGGCACGGCCGGCGCGATCACCTGGAGCCTCAAGGCCACGGGCAAGCTCTTCCACAGCGGCCTCCCGAACCTCGGCATCAACGCGATCGAGCTCGGCATGGACGCGATCACCAAGATCCAGGAGTACTTTTACAGCGAGTTCGGCCCGCTCCCGCAGGAGAAGGAGTACAACTTCTCGTGCCCGTCGACCATGAAGGCCACGCGCATCGAGTCGTCGCAGAACGGCCTCAACCAGATGTGCGTCCGTGCGGCTTCTCCATGCGAATTGCTCATTTCAGAGGCTCATAAGTGGTGTGTGTTCCTGGTGATCTAGTCCGCCGTGGGTCAAGATCTCGGGAGACGTGCGTCTCTCGCCATTCTACGAGATGAAGGACGTACGTTTGGAGCATCTCGTGGTGACGGCTTGAGAGGGTGGATAGATGGCTCACGCCAGTGCGGTGGATATGTGATATGTAGCTGACGACCAAGGTGACGGCGTTCGCGGACGCGCTGAACGCGAACATCACGTCGCTCGAGGGCAAGCGCGGCCCGAGCTCCAAGTACAGCCTGCCGCTCGAGAACTGGCCCGGCAAGATCGAGTTCAAGTTTGACAGCGAGTACTTCGAGGGCATCGCGTGCTCGCTCGAGTCGGTCGGCTATAAGTCGCTCGCCAAGGCCATCGAGACGGTCACGGGCGAGGCCAAGCCGTTCTCGATCAGCGGCAGCCTGCCGCTCGTGCGCGACCTCCAGCGCGCGGGCTTCGACCTCACGCTCGTGGGTTTCGGCAAGAGCTCGGTCTACCACGGCGACAACGAGTACTGCCAGCTCAGCGACATGGCCAACGCCATGAAGATCCTCTCGCACTTCATCATCAACGTCGAGGCCGCCACCGCCTAAGCCAGCTAGTCAGCCGGTCACTCACTCCCCCCCCCCCTCCTCCTTCTTCACGGGATGGCTTCATGTCCTTCCAGTGAGAATGGCAGGGGAAAGGGGAAGATGCACTTCGACGTCACTCAACGTGCGTGCAACAACAGTGAAAGGGAGAAAAAGCGGCGTCGCCTGGTCGTGTAGATTGGGAAGAGGGTATCATGAAAGACGGGCGGCGCTTTTGCCTCTTTTGGTGTGTGTTCAAGGCAAACACTTTGTGGTGTGATGGGGGAACTAGGTGTGTATTTCGTGCAGGGCATGCATCTACGCGGCAAACGAGAACGTAGGGAGGTTGTGGGAGGTAGTATCGAGGGCTCTATCGGGGTGTGACGGACTGCTCTACTCGTCCGCACCGGCGCGCGCGGTCGTCTTTTTCTGCCAGGACATTTGCGAGAACGCGGGGCTCACCGGCACGGTCTTCTTCGCGGCCCCGGACGAGGAGGACGACGTGGACGTGGACGAGAGCTTCTTGGCGGTCGCCGTGGACGACTCGCGGCCGGCCGTGAGGATCGCGGCGCTGACCGAGGACGGCAGTCGCGCGAACGCCTTCTTCGTGACGAGGTTCACGTAGAATAACCGGCCGGTCTTGGGGTCCGTGCGGCGCTCCCAGTCCTTGGGCAGCGTCGACTCCTTGCCCGAGCCGCTGCCCGGGCCGCCGGACGCCAGCGACGACGACGACGTCGAGATCGTCGGCTCGCGCGCCGAGGAAGAGGAGGACGAGACGGTCCGCCGCGACGAGCTGATCGTGCTCGAGGACGCCGAGCGGCCCGTGGCCGTGGCGTGCGAGTGGCTACCGCTGCTCTCTGAGTGGTGCGCGTTGTTGCCAAAGATGTTGTCCATCTTGGCCGGGTGTTTCCAGGACGACACCTTGTTGAGCGTGTCGTAGTAGTACTCGCGGCCCGACTTGGAGTGGATCTTCTTGACCCAGCCGTCGGGCAGGATCTCCTTCGCGGACGCCGTCGCCGAGAGCCCGCTGCTGGCTGTCGCCAGGTGGCTGCGGCTCGACGCCAGTCGCGACGAGGACGACGAGGACGTAGACGCCGTCGCGCGCTCCGGGTGGCGGTACGCGTCGCTCTTGTCGTCGTTGTCCTTGAGCGAGTGGAGCGACGACGTGGACGTCTGGTTGGCCGACGCGCTGGCGGTCGCCGAGGACGTCGAGCGCGACGACAGCAGCCGCGCGCTCGTGGCCGACGACGACGACGCCGTGGTCTTCTTGAGGATCGCGGTGGCGCCGCTGCTGGTCACAGTCGACGTCGCCGAGCGCAACGTGGCCGCCGCGCGCGGGTGGCCCCAGCGCTCGCTGTTGTCGTTGTTGCCCGCGGCCGACGACGTGGTCGTTCGGTGCGACGACGACGACGTGTGGTGTGGCCGAGCGTGGGCGTCCTCGTCGCGGCTGTCGCGGTGCGTGTGCGTGGCGGAGGCCGCCGCCGCCGCGCGACGCGCCGCCGCGGCACTCGCGGCCGTGCCCGTGGCGCTGCGCGGCCGCTCGAGCTTGCCGCTCACGGCGCGCGGCGCGCGCTCCACCTGGATGATCTCCTCGGGCGCGCCCTCGTCCTCGTCGCCGTCGTCCTGCGGGTCCGCAGGCGCCTTGGACACGGTGGCCGTGGCCGCGGACGGCGCGTGGGCTGTGTGGGTTGGCGCGACGTGCGCTCGCTGCTGCTGGACGCGGCCGCTCGAGGCCTCAGACACGACCGACTCGTCGTCGTCCGACTCGGGCTTCTGCTCGTACTTGGAGCTCTTGGTGAGGAACTCGGAGGGGCCGTGCGCTGCGGCCGTCGACGCCGCGGTCGCCGCCTCGCGCTTGACGAACGCGCGCTGAGACGCGTCGTCGTCTTCGCGCTCGCTGTCGCTCTCGTCCTGCTGCTTGTGCGACGGCTGCTGCGACTGCTGAGCCTGCACCGGCTTGGCGGCCGCGATCGCCGCCACGGGCGGCGCGATGGGCGACGCCGTCACGGTCTTCTTGGGCACCTCCTTCTCGTGCGGGCCCGCGGCGGCCGATGTAGCCGCCGCCGTGGGCTTCTTCTCAGCCGCCTTGTCGGCCGCCGCCTTCTTGGCGGCGGCGTCCTCGGCGCGGTCCTGCTGGAGCAGCTTGACCTCGTCCTGGATCATCTGGCGCAGCGTCGGCAGCGGGAACTCCTGGTAGTCAAACTCAAAGTCGAACGCCTTGGCGACCTGGAACTCGGGCGGCTCGCCGAGCTGCGCGCGGATGCTCTTGAAGTACGGGTGCGCGAGCGCCTGCTTGGCGGTGATGCGGCGCTCCGGGTTCACGCAGAGCAGCCGGCGCAGCAGGCTCACGGCCTCGGCCGAGGCCTTGCGGAAGAGCTTGGCGATCGCGTCGGGCGAGCAGGCCGCGAGGCTGTCGAGGAACTTTTGCGCGTCGCCCTCGACGTGGTAGCCGCGCTTGTCGGCCGCCGGCACGGGCAGCACGCTGAACACGCGCGTGAGCTGGTCGATAAAGTCGGATCCGGGGAACATGGGCTTGCGGTTGAGCAGCTCGCCGAAGATGCAGCCGATGGACCACATGTCGATGGCCTCGCCGTACGTGCCGTTGGGCGCGAGCATGATCTCGGGCGCGCGGTACCAGCGCGTGACCACGTACTCGGTCATCAGGTCCTTGCCCTTCTCGTGGCTCGCGTGCTTGGCCGACGGCGCGTTGCGGCCGCCCTGCGGCACGAACCGCGAGAGCCCAAAGTCGGTGATCTTGACGTCGCAGTTCTTGCTCACGAGGATGTTGCCCGGCTTGAGATCGCGGTGGAGCACGCCGTTCTCGTGGAGCACCTTGGCGCCGCACAAGAGCTGGTACATGATCGCACTGCAGATCGACGGGAGGCAGAGGTTAGCAACAACCACAGAACACAACGGGTGCTACACAAACCGTACGCGATGTGGGCCTCCTCGAGCTTGGTCTTGCTCTGGATGAGCCGGTGGAGGTCTGTATCCACGAGGTCCATCATCAAGTACAGCTCGTCCTTCTCCGTGCAGGTGCTCAGGTTCTGCAGCGACGCGATCTGTAGTAGGGAAGAAAAGTGTGCCCGTGAGTGAGTCTCCTCTTCCGCCCCCATTGCCAAACACAGGGACCTACGTTCGGGTGGTGGCCAAAGTACCGCATGAGCCGGATCTCGCGCAGCGTGTGCTTGGCGTCCCACTCGTCGCCCGCCATCGGCGTGATCTTCTTGATCGCGACGTTCACCTTGGTCGTCGTGTCGGTCGCCGCGCTGTACGTCAAAAGAACGATCACTGTCAGCACCGCGAAACCACTCATCCTCCACAATCCACCGCCACGTACCAGACAATGCCGTACGAGCCCTCGCCCAGCACCTGCAGCGGCTTGTACTGCGCCGGCACGTTGAAGTCGCAGCCCTTGAGCGTGAAGCCGCGGCCCGCCTGGATGTCGTTGGCCACGCGCAGCGCCTGCTGCTGCTGCTTGGCCGCCTCGCTCGAAGTCACTGTAGAGCTCGACGACGTTTGCTGCTGCGTGTGCTGGTTCGACTCGCGGTCGTTTGCCTGGACCTCCGAGGCCGCCGCCGGGTTCTCGCGCTGCGCCTGCTCGCGCTTCTTGCGCTCGGCCTCGTCGCGCTCGCGGAACGCGCGCACCTCGTCGCAGATGTACTGCCGCAGCGTCGCGAGCGGCAGCGACTGCTGCTCGAACGCGAACTCGAGCGAGTGGCCGAGCTTGAGCTCGGCGATCTCGCCCCACTCCTCTTTGACGCCGTCGAAGAACGGGTGCGCAAGCGCCTCGTCGGCCGAGAGCCGCTCGCGCGGGTTGAAGCAGAGCAGCTTCTTCATGAGGTCCAGCGCGAGCGGCGGCGCGTTCTTAAAGTGCTTCTCCACGGCGTTTTCGGGCGTGGGCGGCAGCGACTGCAGGAACTTGAGTGCGTCCTTCTCGACCGCGTACCCGCGGTGTTCCTTGTCGGGGATGGCCACGACTTTGAACACGCGCGTGAGCTGGTCCATAAAGTCCGTGCCCGGGAACATGGGCTTGCGCGACACGAGCTCGCCGAGGATGCACCCGACCGACCACATGTCCACGGCGCCGTCGTAGCAGCCGTTGGGCGCGAGCATGAGCTCCGGCGGGCGGTACCAGCGCGTGACGACGTACTCGGTCATGGGCGAGACCACGGCGCCAGCGGCGGCGGCCGAGGCCTCGGCGGCGTCGTTCGCGGCCTGGAGGTCGCGCGGGATCATGCGCGCGAGCCCAAAGTCGGTGATCTTGAGCTCGCAGTCCTTGTTGAGCAGCAGGTTGCCCGGCTTGAGGTCGCGGTGGAGCACGCCGTTGTCGTGCATGGCCTTGACGCCCGAGAGGATCTGGAACATGATCACGCGGAGGTGGCCCTCCGTGAGCGGGCACGAGCTCTGGATGAGCCGGTGGAGGTCCGTGTCCGCGAGCTCCATCATCATGTACAGCTCGTCCTTGTCCTCGCGCATGCTCAGGTCCTTGAGCGAGATGATCTAGCGTGAAACCAAACAGCGACCGGTCAGTGTCAACGATCGGCGCGGTGTCTGTTGTAAAACGCAACACGTACGTTTTCGTGGGCGCCGAGGCAGCGCATGAGCCGGATCTCGCGGAGCGTGTGGGTGGCGTCCCACTCGTCGCCGGCCATGGGCGTGATCTTCTTGATCGCGAGCTTCTCGCCCGACTCGGAGTTGCGCACCGAGCAGACGACGCCGTAGGAGCCCTGGCCGATGGCGTCGATCGGCTTGTACTTGGCGTCCACGTGGAACATGCAGCCGTTGATCTGGAAGCCGTCATCGTGGATCACGGGCGCCGCGCGCTCGCGCTTGCTCGCCATCGTGCTGCGTTTTTCGCGGAGGCGTCGAGAGGCCGGCTGGGTCGGCAGGCGCTCGAGACGATGTGTGGAGGCCCGCCGGGTGCGGACGGGAGGGGGAGGAAGGCGCTCGAGGGGCCTGCGATGCGAGGCGCGCTACAGAGAACGAGGTGTCTAAACTCGGACAAAGCGAGGAGTGTCACGCCTCAGGCCGCGTTGATTAGCCCTCGAGACGCGGGACGGAGCGCGGCGCAACTACTGCTTATGGCTGACTCGCCGGCCCAGACCAGCCTAACCCCGGGGGCAATTGAAGCGTGCGAGTCGGGAGCGCGTTGAGGGTCCCGATTAGACGACACGCTGGGGCCACCTCGGCGGAGCGCTGCAGCGCATATATGCGACGGCGACGGGAAGCGAAGAGCGATGCCGTTGGGGTATTTATACGGGCAGCATCGCATGTGCCATGATTGCCGCCGGTACAATAGGCCGCAAGGCGGAGAGAGACGTTACAACAGGCGTTCTGGGATTGCGTGGGAAGGAGCAAACCCTCAACCGACGGCAACGGCTTTCAAGAAGCTAGACACAAAGAATAGATGAGACGAAACCGGCCGGTGGTGGGGTTGCATGTTGAAGTCGGTGGGTACAGTGTTAAGAACCCGATACGGTCTCAGAACGGCAGCTTCCACCACGTGATGAACTCCATCCAGCTGATGCTCCCGCTGCGGTCGACTGCCCAGTCAGTCACTATTAGCTGAGAAAGACGACGGAGAACGTCATGTTCGTACCTCTGGTCCGAGTCGAACTCCTTGGTGAGGTACTGGAGCTCGACGTCCGAGAGCGGCTCGCCCAGGTCCTCAGCGATGTCCCGTAGCTGAAACGAGGACCACAAGTCCTTTTAAGTGAGACCGTGGGGCTGAACCATGTCGAGCGGTGAATACGATTACCTCGTCGATGTCAATATCGCCCGAGCCATTCTACGTGGCAACACCGGACGTGAGACGAATCATAATGGCGCTGGGAAGCGCGAGGCTCGTCGGCGAACGCACCTGGTCGTAGTCGTCGAAGATCTTCTTGAGCTCGCGCTCGTGCTCTTCCGAGAGTGTCGTGGCCTGAGCGAGACGGACGCGTCAGTGTGCCTTACACGCGAAAGCCCAGCCCACGCTCAGTTAGTTACACACCATGATCGCGCGTTCAATGGGGGGGCGAAGGTCGAGGAATGAGCGGCGATGTGAGGTGCGAACCTCACGGCGACTCTTGGCGGCAGCGACCCGCCGGGATGAATGGAATCGCGTACGGACGGTTATCATCTTTCATTTAAATTGCATCATCTCTACACCTGATTCTATCAATTCATACCATCTTTAAAAACATAGTATGCATAGTGAGAGGCACGCGCACACGTCACAGTTTTGGAAAGATCTCGTCGATGGCCGGCCGCGCTGGTGGCTATCATTCTCGAATCTGCGGCGCTGCGAATCCTCTCACCCGACGCCGTCCATCGCGGCCTGGAATCCTCTTATTTAGCCCACCACTCACAAGCCCTCGATGCGCTGCCGCGTTGCCCCGTTGGCTCTTCTTCTCGCGCTCGCGGGCGTCGTCGGAGCCACGCGTGACAAGTCCTGCGACGACGAATCGGAGATCTCGCCGTCCTGCGCCTTCGCACTCGCCGCCGACCCGGACGCCACCCCAAAGGGCTCTTCCTTCTGCGTAAAAGATACGGAGATCCTGGCGCTCCAAGCCGGCTGCTTCGTGTGCGTCGATCCGCTGAGCTGCCTCGTGACGTACGACGAAGATCCGCCCAAGAGCGCGGACCCCCAAGCCGAGGGCTACGAGCTCGAGGAGCCTGACGCAGATCCACCGACCGAGGAGCGCTACGAGCAAGACCCCAAGTACGCGGACGACCCACAGGACGCGGACAACCAAGCGAAAGGTTATGGCGACGACCTCCAGGGCGAGGAAGCGCCAGCCGATCCTAAAGAGGCCCAGCCACCGGATGCGCACCACGCCAAGCACCGCGAGCCGCCATCCGAGATCGGGATTCAGCCCATTCAGAATGAGCATGCAGCCGAACGCAGCATCAAGATCCATGCACACCAGGCCGCGGCCGAGGCGGCTGTCGCGGCCCACTTGAACAAGCCCCATGCGGCCATGCAAGAGGTCTCCAACTGGTACTTTCTGATCCCCGCGATGCTGGCGATGGTGTCCGTGGGGATCGCGATCCGCGGACGCTGGCAGCGCCATAATGTCAAGTTCGAGCACGTCGAGGGCGAAGACGAAGAGGAGATTAATCCGTTCTGCGCCGACCCTGAGTGCAATCCGCAGCAGGACGACGACCAGGAGGACCTCGAGTACGGCGGAGCGTCCGACGAAGAAAGCTACCGCGCGCGTTAATCTAGCAAGCCACAGTGCTGTTTATCGCGCTCATTCATGCATGTGTGAATTGCAACAATACTCGTGGGGTCGTCGTGTGTGTATTCTACGATGTGTGCGAGTAAGTTATTCATCCTGGGTTTGGTAGATGACGTCGCCTGCCGTAGTCACGGCCTTGTGAAAGTACTTGCGGTCGATCACGCCCGTGTCGCCAAGCCCGGGGCTCAGGATCACATTGTTGCTCGAGCGGTAAAACTTGATACCGTCTTGCATAGCCCGTGCGTGGTCGATGAACAGCAGCAAGTCGCAGCTCGCGCGCATGCCGCTCACGACCTTGCCGCCCGTGACCTCCGCGGGCGTCATGTGGATGTGGTTACGCGTCATCCGCGAGAGCCCCTTCTCCAGGATGCTGTCCCAGAACTTGGCGTATGTGCCGTGGATGCACTGCGCGAGCTCGGCCGGGTCCTCGATCGGCGCGAGCAGCTCGTCGTCCTGCACGACCTGGAGCGTGTGGCCTTGGTTCGCGCGGATAAACTTGACCTCGCCCGAAGCGTCCGTCGTGAGCGTGAACCGCTTCTTGTCGTTGGTCCGCACGACGTGCTCCACCTGCGCCTCCGTGACGCCGCGGAACTTGCGCGTGGCCAGCAGCTGCACAAGCGGCACGTACCCGGACGCGCGCATGTCGAGCCCGAGCTCCTGTGCGCCGTGGCGCAGTGCCCACGACAGCGACTTGGAGAGCCGCACCTCGGGCGTCAGCGGCGCGCGCGGGCGGCGTTCGCGCTTGGCAGACGGCGGTGCAAGCGTGGAGGCGGGCGAGTCGGCCATGGCGTGGGTCAAGGGGCGGATAGAGGAATGGTGCTGGTCGAGGATGGATCCGCTCGGGAGGAGCTGCTCGGAATCTGAGTGATTGTCATTTGGGTACACTGAGCCCCTGGTGAGTGTGGGTCGGTTACGGCGGCGCTGGTTACGTTTTCGCGAAGAGCTCCAAACATCTCGCCCCAAGGAAACCATCATGAGCACCAACATGGTACGTCGGGTTCATGCGGCGCCGCGCCACAGCGTCGACTGAACGCTCTGGTTGTTCTCTGCGCTCACAGGACAGCAAGCTGCCGTCGGTGTTTCCCAAGCGCCACTTCCTCGACATCGTCGACGAGGCCTGGATCGCCGACGCGCTCTCGGACGACGGTGCGCTCGCCCACGCGTCCCGGGAGGGACTAGACAGCGGTTTCCTGATGCTTTGTACTCTTGTTAGAGATCGACGTGCCGCCGGGTGTGATCGAGCTCGATCCCAGTAGCAGCGAATGTGCGGCGAGTGCGTTTGTTCATGGGAAGGTTGGAGCCTGACGATTATGCTATGCTTCTGTTACCAGTGGAAACCGTGGGCTGGGCGGACGACAAGGTGGACCGCTGGAATGACCTTGGGCTCGACCAGTGGACACGCGACCACGCCTAAATCCATACCCGCGATGGGCCTCATTCAATGTACAAAGCGTTTTATATCCGCTGCAAGTGTATGCACCTGGTTCTAACGCCGCTTCAGTAGGCTGTCGAGCGCGTCCTCCTCCATGACGCTCGCGGCCGCTTCAAAGTGCGACGGCATGGTCGCCGCAGCACAGAGCGTATCATGGATCTCGTCGAAACCGGGGCGGCGCGCCGGGTCGGCGTCCCAGCAGCGCCGCATGAGCTTTTGGCAGGGCTCCGGGCAGTCGATCGTTGGCACGCGGAAGCGCTCGCCGTCGAGCACTTTGCGGCGGATGTCGGCCACGTCGAAGCCGCGGAACGGCACCTCGCGCGCGAAGATCTCCCACAGCAGCACGCCGAACATATACACGTCGACAGCCTTGGAGAACGGCTTGCCGCTCAGCAGCTCGGGCGGCATGTAGCTGGGCGTGCCCGCGGTCGTGACTTTCGTGCTCACGAGACCAAAATCGCAGAGCTTGGCGGTGCCGCGCTTGTCCAGCAGCACGTTCGCGCTCTTGAGGTCGCGGTGGATCACTGCCGGCGAGAGCCCGTGGAGGAACCGCATGCCGCTCGCGATGTCGGCCTGAACGCAACAGAACGAGGTGTTAGTGCGAGCATGTGGCCACTGATGGACGCCAAGACAGCGTACCGCGATGCGTGTGAGCTGCTGGACACTGAAGAACACGTTGGACGCGTGGAGCGCGTGGTGGAGCGAGGACTCGCAGAGCTCCATGACCATACACATGTTGGGCGGCTCGACGCACGCGCCGATGAGCGACACGACGTTGGGATGCTGCAGTTTACTGCACAGTGCATCAGTCACGATGTCCACTACACAGCACGGAACCCTAGTGATTTCCAAGATTGCTCACCTCATGGTCAGCAACTCGTGCATAAACTCCTGCTTGAGCACCTCGTCCACGCGCGGGTCGAACTATTGTATACAGCATGGCAATCTTCAGCGTCCTTCACTTCCTCTGTCAAGCCCTTTTGTTCTAGCAAAGTTAGTACTCACGATGGTCTTGAGCGCGACCGAGCGGTGGCGGTAGATACCGCGGTGGACGAGCGCGACGCCGCCGCCGCCGATGGGCTCGCACACCGTGATGTCCGCAAACTTGATGTGCTCCCACGCGCCTTCGGTCACCATCGTGTCGCTGCGCTGATGCTTGAGTGCTTGCCCGATCGGGGAATGACGGCGTCCCGTCTAGCCTTCCCATTCCTGCTAATCTTGTCGTAGCCCGAGCATTTGCGCCGACGAGGGACACTCACGACCGTACCAAAACGAAGCCTGTTGAGTGGGAAGCACTCGCTCCATAAATATCGCTCGTCGTGTGGGCCAGAGGAGAGTGTAGCCATCTGGTGAAGCCGAGCCAAAGTGGCTACACAACTGACATGTGAATGCGATCAAGCTCATGTGCTCATGTTACGTAGGCAGAGGCATTTATTGCTTTTATAATCAAGAGGAGGTTCACAAGAAGCACGGGACGCGGATATAGTACTACACTGGACGCAGGCGTGCACATCGAGAAGAAGAGAACAAGACAGAGAGGTAGCGTCTAGCGGCGAAAGCTCACCGAGGAGGAGGCAAAATCGCCCGTGAGGGCGGCGGTGTCGGCCGCCATCGCCGTGCCCACGACGTCCTGCGGCGTGAGCGCGGCTGCCGCGGGCACCGGAGCAGCGTCCGCCGCGCGCGGGACCGCGGGGCGCTGCGCGTACGGCTGCTGCTGCTGCGGGCGCTGCTGGAAGGGCGGCGAGGTCGGCGCCGGCGTCGGCGCCGGGGCCGGCGGCGCGACCTTCTGGACTACCAGCACGGCGTCCAGGCGGCCGGCGCCGTAGGCGTTGTTGGGGAAGAGCGACTCGCTGATGCCGCCGCAGTTGGCTCCCGTGGCGCGCAGCCCCGAGGCCACGTTGTTGCCGCGCAGCAGCGCGACGATGTCGTTAAACGAGAGCGTAGTCTTCTGGCTCAGCATGAGCGCGATCGTGCCCGTGACGTGCGGCGCCGCCATGCTCGTACCCGACATGAAGCCGTAGGCGTTGTCGGCAGTCTGCAGCGCCGAGCGCACGAGCGAGCCGGGCGCCGAGATGTCGGGCTTGACGAGCGCGCCCGCGGGGCCCTTGCTGCTGTACGAGGCCACCGAGTCGTTCTTGTCGGTCGCGCCGACCGAGATGACCGTGGCGAGGTCTGCGGGCGAGCTCACGGTGCCGCACGCCGGGCCACCGTTGCCGTTCGAGAAGACCGGGATGATACCGGCCTTGCGCCAGCCGTCGATCGCGTCGCTGAAGTACGAGAGGCTCTTGCCGCCGCCCCACGAGTTGTTGATCACGTGCGGCGCCTTGGTGCAGTCGCGCGTGCCGTCGGCGCTCGTGGGGCACGTCATCCACTGCGCACACTTGACCAGCGCCGAGCCGAGGCAGCCCTCGGGGCCGCAGGCCTTGCAGGCGATCCACTTGGCGCCGGGGGCGACGCCGTAGCCGAGCTGTCCGGCCATCGTGCCCAGCGTGTGCGTACCGTGGCCGACGTCGTCGTACGGCGCAGCCTTCTGTGCGATCGCGTCGTACCAGCCGAACTCGCCCCGGTAGGAGGCACGCAGCGCCTCGTGGGTGGCGTGCGCGCCCGTGTCGATGCTGCCGATGACGATGCCCGTGCCCGTGATGCCCTTGGCCCAGAGCTCCGGCGCGCGCACCTTGGAGACGCCCCACTGGATCTCGTTCGTGCTGCCGTCGTAGCCGCCGGTCGTGCCGTTCTGGAACTCGAGCTTGATCTCCTCGGAGATGTCGGGCTCCGTGAACGGCAGCACCTCGTCCTCGAGCACGGCCGCGACGTTGTCGAGTGCGCTGATCATCTGGACAAATTTGGGGCTCGCGTTTGCGATCCACACCTGGTTCGTGAGCCACAGGCTCGCGGCGTCGTCGAGCAGCTTCTCGTTGGAGCCGTCGTCCGCGCGCACCTCGGCGCCCTTGTACTTCGCCGCGAGCGCGAGCAGCTCGCTCTGCACGCTCCGCGCGTGCTGCTCAAGCGACTCAACCACGGCGACCACGCGGTCCTCGCGCGCACGTGTGCCGTCGGGAACTTCAACGCGGTTCAACGCCGCCTGCGGGCCGCCCTTGAACGACACGAGGATGTTGATCGCGCCTTTCTGCTGGAGCTGGCGGTGCACGCTCGGGTGGACCTTACTGGCGTCGCCAAGCGCGGACGCGCCGCTGAGGAGCAACATCGAGGCCGCAAGCAACCCGGCGCACGACGAGAACTTCATGATGATCGGGTCTGGTGATGGAGACGCGAGATGTGTTTGTAGTGTGTAGTGTACGGGCAAGTGTCTCGTAGTGAGCGAAACCAGGAATGAGGAGCACGCCGTGGGAACGGCGTCAGCCACACGGAACGCGATCTTGCTCAAGTTGCCGCGCTGCAGTTGGCTTGGCTTCGAGAGCCCACTATCCGGCTGTCTGTCCCTGGATTCTTTTGGCGCATTCCGCAAGTCGCCCGCGCCCGCGCGCGCCACCTACCAGCACCCATTCCGTCGGGCCATGCGGCGGGGGCCCCGCTGACTCAGCGCCACGGCGGACCACAACGTCACGTGGACTTTCCAGTGATACCGTTCAGAGCTCAGGAGTCGGGTCGCGGGCTCTGGTTCCACAGAGCCGGACAGGCGCCCGCCCGTGATGATTCCGTACCCATCTTGGTATCCGTGCTATCCACACGGCTCGTGAGATCGTTGAACCGGCGCGCCTACCAGCTGGCTCCGCGCCAGCAGGTCCGAATTGGCACACGTCACAGATTGAGGTTGCGCGAAGGTTCGAGGAAGGTATCAGATGCCAGAGTGATGGTCTATTCCGATTTCGAACTGAGTTTGTCGGTTACGAACTGGGCTTCGATATTTTCCTTGAACCGCTCGTGGCTGCGAGATGAGGTCCACTCTGAGGTTCAAGTCTTTGGAGGGCGCGTGGCCGACTGCATCTCCATCTCCCTTGGGCGTTGGCCTTTGGGTGAGCGATGCAGCTGGCTGTTCGTCCTGTCGTTGGGCGGGTCCGTCCGCCGGTCCCTGACTCGGAGCCCACATGACAGCGCTTGATTTCTCCGCTTCTTCCCACCAGCGCTCCGCAAAGCACCAGACACGCTTCCTGATCTATCTAGAGGCGACCAAGACCTGCCTCGACCATGGTGCTCTTGTGCGGCCGCCTCTCCGTACTCGTCACGACGCTTGCCGTGCTGCTCGCGCCGGCGGCGCTCGCGGACAGCCCCGGCGCCGACGAGTTCCCTTACTGGCCCTCGAGCGTCAAGTGGAGCCCCAAGCCGTCGTTCAAGACCTGCTCGCCCACGGACATCGCGACGCCCCACGGCGCCGCCACGTGGGACGCGCAGTTCACGTCCTGCGTGTACACGCTCGCGTACTTTGACACGTGCGCGGACGACGCGTGCGTGGACGCGTTCTCGGCCTCCGCTAAGCAGGCGCTCAACTGCTCGTACAACGGCAAGGTCGGCACCGCGCAGGAGGTCGAGGCGAACCGCTTGCAGCGCTGCGCCGCCGCGCGCAAGGTCCAGGACGCCCGCTACGTGCCACAGGCCACGCCGGGGGCGCCGCAGTGCTCGAGCGCGCAGCTCGCGACCTGGGACGCCAACTACAACCAGAACTCGGACTACGCGGCGTGCGTGAAGGCGCTCGCGACCACCACAGGGCGGCGCTCGTGCTCCGAGACGTGCCAGCGCCTGCTGCGCGACGCCGTGAGCGACGCCGACGAGTGCCTCTTCTCACCGCAGGCCGGCGCGATCACGCAGCACGAGTGGCTCAAGTACCTACTCGTGTGGTGCGTCGACGTGCGCGGCGAGACGCTGCGCTCCGAGCCGCTGCTGTTCGTGAAGGGCACGTCGGCGCCCAAGCCCACGACGCCCAAGCCCACGACGCCCGAGCCCACGACTGCGGTGCCCTCGTCGGACGGCTCGGACGCCGACGACGCCGGCACGACGACCAAGCCGCCCAAGACCAAGCGCCCGACCGTAGACTCCGAGGCCTCCAGCGGCTCCGAGGGAGACAACGAGGCGTCCGCGGGCGACCTGCTGGATCTCGGGGCGTCCCAGGACGAGGAAAGCACGCGCAACCCCGTGGCGTCGCCGAACGCGCCCAAGTCCCCCAACTACGGCGGGCCCTCGAACGGCGCAACGTCGCGGTGGACGGTCACGACCGCCGCTGTGTGGTGCGCCGTGGCTGCGGCCGCGTCCCTCGTCGTGCTGTAGCTCTGGTGGTATCCTTCGTCATGTGGTTCTATAAGAACGAGGCATATTATCCCCAATCCACCACAGTAATCCCCCCGATGAGCTCCAAGTGTCATACTGTATTTCTGGTGTAATTGCAAATGGGTTCGCGATGGGAAAGGCGCGCAAGATAGCATTATAGAGGTAGACTGGAAAGAGTGGTATTGATATAAGA
>JAMFLL010000502.1:0-34662 GCA_027475725.1 Pythium rhizo-oryzae
TTCAAGAACTACATCTCCGAGTTCTGGGAGCTGCTCCAGTCGCGCGCCATGTACCAGGTCATCGCGTACAAGTTCTTCGCGGGCGTGTTCGAGAACATGGGCACGACCGTGAGCACGCCCATCGCGTCCAAGTGGGCCAAGGTCGAGCCCATTAACGACAACATCGCCGGCGTGCTCGGCCAGGCCGTGTTCGCGTTCATCCTGTGGGCCACGATGAAGAAGGGCCTGGGCTGGAACTGGCGGCTGATGCAGGGTCTCACGCTGGTCTGCGTCATGGCCATCGACGCGGTCGCCGTCTTCCTCACGACCTGGAACGTGTTCCGCTCGCAGTGGTTCTGGGTCGGCCCGCCCGTGGTCGAGTACGTGCCGTACGGCGTCCAGTTCATCGTGTCCACGTACGTGGTCGTCGAGCTCGCCGGCGAGGGCAACGAGGGCGCCGTGTACGGTCTGCTTACGACCGTGTCGAACCTCTCGCAGACGTTCGCCTCGACCATCACCAAGAACGTTGGAGCCGCGTTCGACGTCACGAACGCCGAAATCGCTGAGGACACGACGCACGTGCGCACGCACGTGACGTACGTCTACCTCATCATGTACGGCTCGCAGCTCTTCAGCCTGGTCTTTTTGCCGATGCTGCCGGCGCAGAAGCGCCAGACGCAGGAGCTCAAGGCCAAGGGCGGGAAGAGCAAGCTCTTTGGTGGGCTCACGGTCTTTTACGTGACGTTTGCGCTCTGCTGGTCGGTCATGGTCAACTTCATGTCCATCTACCCGAGCACGAGCTGCTACAAGCTCGTCGGCGGCAAGGGCTGCAAGAAGGTCGCCAAGAACTAAGCAGAGACCAGTCCGCTGCGTGTTGCTTGTATAGCTGAAGATCGAAGTACCCAATGACCAAGCCGCGCCCGTAGTCTGGTTTGAAAGTGGCCCTTCAAATCGATTGCCGTCGAGGTTTGGTCTGTATCGCGAGAGTCAAAGGAGACGTAGCAACTGAAAATTGGGGGGAAACAGACTCGCTTTCGTTTTGCTTTTCGCAGAGTCTGGCATCGATAGCTGTATGACGAATGGCGGTGACACAACTGCCGCTGCCGAAACGTGCTCTCGCTTCATCCAGCCATTCCCAGTCATCGGAGGACTGATCTATCACATCAAAAACTGACATGGCTACGTGATTTAGCGTTCAATTGGTCGGTGGCAACGGCGTGTACTCAAACTGGAAAGTGAAATCTACCCCTGCAGAGCCACAGGAAAGAGTTAGTGAGCATGCGGGTATGGAAGGGAGGCATGGCGGTTGAGGCACGTACCGTAGTGGATCACGGGCACCGCGAGGATCGCAACGAGCCACATGACGAGCTTGCCGTGGAGCGACCACGCGTGCGTCTCGAGTACGAACGCCAACAACGTCAGCGTCGACAGTCGGTAGCGGATCCGCATCACGACGCACATTGCGATCAGTGTCAGCGCCTGAAGCGACGTGTACAGAAGTACGCTCGCGACCGCCGGGCCGAGCTGCCGCGGCTCGGCGTGGAACGGTCTCAGCTTGGAGTTGTAGCTCGCCGACGGCAGCTGCGACGCGACGGCCACGTAGATCGCGTTCACCACGGGCACCGCGACTTCGAGGTCGACGAGCACCCCACCGACTCGGCGGCCTGGAGCATCTCCAGCGCATGAGCGACGACGGTCCTCGCTTGGTCTGCGGTTGCTGTGTGGGCGTTACCAGACGGTATTATCGCGTTCGGTGAGCGGTGGGTTGGTACGGACCCTTGCAATGGTATGTTGAGCCCTGCAGGCATGAGCGTTGTGAACTCGCTTCGCTTCTCGGTCGCGCACGCCGTGAGCTCGTGGTCTGCGATATGTTTGGTCTCTGGCTGCTCTAGGATCGCGACGGCTGTGGCGAGAATCGCCGCGCTGGGCACGGCCGACGGACGATCCACGTAGCGTTTAATGCTCCACACGTTGAGCGCGACGTCGATGGCAATGATCATCGCCGTCACGAGTCGCGACGGCGTGCCCACCATGATGGCGGCCTGGTACATGGACGCGCTGATCTCGACCCCGCAGAACGCGATCTCCTGCGCAAAGTCGCGCAGGTGGCGCGAGACCGTTAGGATCGCGCGGCGCAGCGCGACCTTGATCAGTGGGAAGAGCAGCACGAGAGCGAGCTGCTGCCGCTCAGTCGCAGCTGCGAAGAGCGCCGAGTACGCCGGGTAGATGGTCAGCTGCGAGACCTGGAGCGACAGCGACGGCACGTAGAGCAGGAGCTTGGTACGCACGTCACGGGGGAGCCGGCCACCACGAAATACCAGCGCGTGTGCGAGCAAAAGCGAGATTACGAACGGAAACGGCGCAAACGCCGGGTAGAATGGGATGGGGAATCGCCACAACACGCCGAGCGCCACGTAGAACGCCGTGGCCGGCACGGACGCGATCGTCGCCACCAGCGCGATCGCGCGCGTCGGGTAGTCGTCGTGAGCGACCTGGGACACGGCCCGCGTCTGCACCAGCCCGCTGGCCATCGCGGCCCAGTTGACGCTGTAGATGTGGAGCCAGCTCCCCCAGTTGGCGAGCGGCCCGCGCGTCGGGTTCTGCAGCGGGATCAGCGGCAGCGCGAGCGCTGCGACCACGCCCGGGAGCGGGAACAACAGGACGACCGCAAACTGGCGAAGCGGAGACGCGGAGCGCGCGTAGGCAGTGAATTTGGCGGCCTTGTCCACCGAGAACCGACTCCAGACCGCATCTCCTCGGCGTACCGCCCGCCACCACGAGCGCACGCTCAGCGACGTTGCCCGGGAGATGCGTCTCGCGGCAGGATTCGGGCTCGCGATTCGCACGGACATCCGTGACAGGAGGTGCGTCGTGGATTTCTGGGGATCGTCGGCGGGCGATGGCGACCGTAGACGCTATTTTTGAGACGGCTTATATAAGCGTCACGCCGAATTGCGCTTCTGGTTGTACGGAGCCGAGCCGTGTTCTGTGTGCACTCAGGCATGGTAATCGCTTACACAGAGGGCGGCGCTGCGAACTCGAACTGGAAAGTAAAGTCGACGCCTGTGCACCGACCCACAAGTCATCGCTTAGTCTCTACAAGGCGTGAACCACACCACTTGCCCACAATCAACGCACCGTAGTGGAGCACCGAGAACGCGAACATGAGCGGCATCCAGCAGACCATCTTGGCGTGGAGCGCCCACGCGTGGTGCTCCAGCACGAACGCCAGCAGCGCCAGCGCCGAGACGCCGTATCGCACGCGCAGCGCGACGCACATGCCGACAAGCGTGACGCTCTGGAGCACCGTGTAGAGCAGGATGTTGGCCACGGCGGCGCGGAGCGCGTCTTGACGCTGGTAGAATCCGCGCAGCTTGGGGTCGTAGATGGCGGACGCCTGTTGGGACGCGATGGAGGTATGGACGGCATTCACGAGCGGGATGACGACCTCGAGGTACTCGACGAGCAGCACGGTCTCGGCGGACTGAAGGATCTCAAGCGCCTGCGCGAGCATGAGTTTTTCCTTGCTGCGTCGCGAGGTTGGTGTCGATGCCGGCGTCTGGGGCCGGGGCAGGATCGACGCTGTTGGCGCAAGGCGCGCTCGGATGGCCGTGGGTCGTGTCTGGAGCGACGGCAGCCGCGCGTCGTGGATCTGTTGGGAAGGGTCCTGCAGTACGCTGAGCGCCTTGGCGAGGATCACGTCGCGAGGCACGACGGTCTCGCGGTGGAGCATACGCTGAAGGTCGACGACGCAAATCAGCACGTCGACACCGATGATGCACGCGCTCACGAGCGGCGAAGGCGTGTCCTGGATTACCATGGCCTGGTACATGGACGCGCAGATCTCGACGCCGCCGACGGCGCTCTCGCACGCGTGGTCCTTAAAGTCCCGTGCGAGCGCGTAGATTGCGCGCTTCAGCGCGTACTTGAGCACGGGAAGAACGCCACGAGCCCGATGCGCTGCCAGTCGCTGGCCTGGGCAAAGACCGCCGAGTAGGCCGAGTAGATCCCGACCTGGGAGATCTGGACGCAGAACGCCGGTAGGCACTTGAGCAGCTTGGCGCGCAGCTCCTTGTTGTGGAGGGCACGACCACGGAGCACAACTAGATGGCCGATGGCGATCACGGTGGAGTATGGAAGCAGTCCGACGATCCACGAGAAGGGCACGGGGAAGCGCCAGAGCAGCGCCACACTGAACACAACACCGATCTGGAGCACGGACGCAATGGTCGCGATCGCCACGATCGCGTGTGTCGGGTAATCGCTGTGGTCGGTGGAACTCGCGGCACGGAAGCCCACCATCGCGCTGCTCATGGCCATCCACATGATGAGCAGCCCTTGCGCCCACACGCCCCAGTTCCGGAGCGTCCCCAACGCTGGGTCCTGCAGTGGGATGAGGACGACCAGCAGCGAGGCGACCAGTCCTGAGAACGGGGTCGCGACCACCACCGCCACCTGGCGTGCGGTCGATGCCGTGCGCGTGTACGCACCGAACTTGCGGCCTTTGTCGACGGAGTAGCGCGCGCCCATCCCGTGCGGCTGGAGCTCGCCCAGGAGGCTCTGGTACACGGACGGTCGCGACGCGCGCGCGCGCGGATCCGCCGCAGATTGAGCTGATCCATGCGCTGGGGCGGTCGGGGCAACTTGCGCCATCGGGGATGCTAGTGTTCGCTGGACAGGCGGACTGAATGGTCAGGCAGGACAACGTCGTCACGCTGGAAATAGATCCATTCGGTTCAAAAACCGGTTGATACCGACCAACGTTGAGAAACACATGAACTTTCACACACCAGTGGCATGTAGCAGATATGCTACGGTCTGACTTGCACATGTGCTACAGTACTTGTAACTGGGGGAATGAACAAGCAACGATCGCGTCGCGGTCTGTGCTACTTTGTTGTACACGACATAGCGATTTGCATGTGAACTTTCACCCCCCTGTTTTGAGCGCATAGATAGCCCACTTTTCCCAGCTGATCAAGTGTGTATACGCCATACTTCTCCATGGCTACAACACTCTGTATCATGCAGAGTGGATGCGAAGAAGGCCCACCATCCTGGATAACGGATTTCCGGGGCAACAAAGTTGGGTTCACCGACCCACTTTTGACAGTACCGAACTGAGATCTCATTTGGGTTCCAAAACAAGGTGTAAGAGGTTGGGAGGTTGGTCGCGCTCGAGGATCACTGGCACAACGTGGGCTGGCTCGCACTGTTGTCCCAATGTTGAACTCAAGTTGCGCGGCATCAGACCAGTCGACCTGACTGTTCATCGGCGCCGCCGTTTCGTGCATCCGGGTGAGGGTATCCGTATCCGACTGACGACTTTGTTCAGTTGTGCTTGCCCGCCCAGGACCACTTGCCGCTCGCGATATTCTTAGCGATGTGACGCTGGATAAAAAGGATCGCTTCTGTTGACTAGATAACCTCGTCCTTTGTGACAACCAACATCCCACACCTCCTGCGTCTGAGCTAATGGCTCTCATTCCTCGTGTCATTATGAGGGGCGACACACGCGTCGTGCCGCACTGTCCATCGCCGCCGGCGCTGTTGACACTAGGGCCATCGGTGGAAGCCGCCACGACGGCGGCCGCCCTAGCACTCTCGCGGCGCACGATCTCCGGCTCGCTCACGCGCACATGGTCCAAGCTCGAGCTGCCGACCATCTCGTTGTCGGGCCGCTACTCGGTCGCTAAATTCGTCGCGCTGCAGGATTACATCGCGCACGCCACGGTCTGGCGCAAGGCGTTTGTGCTGGTCGTGACGCCGCTGCCGAGCCTCGCGGCAGCGCTGCTGCCGGCGTTTCTTCCCCTGCGTCCTCCCCGTGACGGCCCCACGTGGGCCATGCTCGTGCACGCGTGGTTCATCGTGTTCGTGGTCTCGGCCGGCAACATGGTCTCCTGGACTGCGATCACGCAGATCCCCGAGCGCGTGTACACGACGCGCGACGCCGTCGTCGCCGGCGCCTGCTGCGCCACTCTCCAGCTGGGCGGTGCCGCTCTGCTCTGGCGCTTCATCGGCTTCCCCGTGCCGTTCATGTGGATCACCTGCTTTGGCCTGTGGGCCACCAACCTCTTTCTCGCAAATGTGCTCGTACTACGGGGCAAGTGCGTGCGCGACCGCGCCGTGTGGGCCGCATCCGCGCGGCAGTACCTGGCGTGCTGGGCCGTCCAGATGACGCAGATCACCGTCTACCCGACCGTCTCGATTGTCTACGACCGCGTGAGCGAGCCGTTCCAAATCGCGCTCACGCTGCTCTTCCCGCTGCTCAAGCTCGCGATGAAGCACCTGCTCAAGAAGCTCGCGCGCTCGCTGCGCGACCACAGCGCCGAGGTGCCCGTGAGCGCCGTCGAAATCTGCGGCTCGGTGTACCAGTCCATGGTCATGCAGACCGCGCCGTCGCGTACGACTATCGCGCTGCTCATGGCGCTCGACTGCGTGCAGGGACTTTTCTCCATCAAGCTGCTCATGGACCGCCCCGCGGCCGTGCCACGCCGCGACGTGCTCAGTGTGGCGCGCAAGGCCGCGCGCAACTGGCGCGGGTCGCTGCGCCTCAGCGCCACCGAGACGGTCGCGGGGGCAGCTGTGCGTGCCGGCAACAGCGCGCGCGGGTCCGTACGTGGCTCATTCGACCAGACAGCGAGTGCGACAACGACAGCCTCTCCTACGGCGACGCCTACGTTTGGGCCCTCGCAAGCGGACGTGACGCAGTCGGTGATGCGCCACGCGCTGCAGCTCGCGCATACGACCGAGACCATCTTGCTGGTCGAGTACTTCGAGGTCGTGATCCCGCTGCTCAACCTGGTGTTCCTCGCGGTCGCGACGCGGCTCGATTCTGCCCAGTACAACCTCAAGCTCGCGGGCTTCTACCGTGACCAGGACGCGCTCGGGGGTGTCGCGCGCTCGATCGCGCTGTACGCGCTGCTCCAGTGTGCGTCGGTCGTGGCCGTGCACTCGGTGATGAAGTACCGGTACGGCATCGCCGCGACGTCCCACCTGGCGTTCGTGCTGGAGCACCACCGCGCGTCGATCGTGGGCAAGATGGTCTCGTGGCTGCCCGTGATCCTCCACTTTACGTCCATGCACTACGGTACGTTTCCGTCGAGACAGCGAGACGCACAGGACGCACCGCGGACACTGACGCGCGGTTCTGTCTGCTGTAGGCACCGACTTTACGTTCCAGTTCCAGTACGACGACGCCCAGTGAGCGCGCTGACCACAGGCACCGAAAGCAAGACAGACCTGCGGTTTGTCTCCCCAGGCGCGATCATCTCGACGGTACGATGAGATCCCATGCTAGTGTCGCGTGCCACGACTTATTTATCTGAGCCTGTGTATTTCCGGCGTACCAAGGCGGCGTTGTCCGGCTCCCCATTGCATCTTGCTGAGTGCCAAACACTCTGCCGCGTCGTCCTCCATCATGGTTCAAGTCGCGCCGGACGCGCAGGCGTGCGGCTCCGGCTCGGCCGCCGCTGGTCCGCACGTGCGCGCATCGCGACCTTCTGTGGACCAGATCTTGCTCGACGACTTGCGCCCCCGCGCGCGCTACTCGGTGGAGAAAGCTCGCAAGTTCGGTGCGTACGCGTGCACGGCGTCCATGGCGCGGCAGGTCGCTGTCCTCGTCGCAACACCTCTTTCTGGGCTGCTCGCCTCGCTGCTGGTCGTGCTGGTTCCGCTGCAAGATCCAGCGCTGGGCACGTTCCAGAACTGGGGCGTGTGGGCGCAAGGACTCGTCATTATGTGGATAGCCATGAGCAGCGCGATGGTGGGCGTTCGCGCCGTGAGCCTGATCGACCACAGCGACTACCCGACGCACGCGATCACAGCAATCGCGGCGATCGCGTCGGTACTTGAGGTCGGCTTCGTGTTTGGTGTCGCGCTGCTCTGGCGCTTCCCTGTGCCCTTCTCGTGGATCGTCGGGCTGCCGACGTACTCGGCCACGATCGCCATCGGCCACCTAGTTGTGCTTCGTAGCCGAGCGCTCCAAGACAAGGAGCTGCGTCGCCAAGTTACTCAAATGCCTACCGGCGTTCAGCCTCCAGATCTCGCAGATCGGCATCTACTCGGCTTACGCGTCAGTGTTCGCGCGGGCCAACGACTGGCAGAGGATCGGGCTGGTAGTGTTCTTCCCCGTGCTCAAGTACGCGCTCAAGCGCGCGATCTACGCGCTATCGCGGGATTTGAAAGACTTCGCATGCGAGAGCGCTGTGGGCGGCGTCGAGATCTGCGCGTCCATGTACCAGGCCATGGTGATCCAGGGCACGCCGTCGCCGCTCGTGAGCGCGTTCATGAATGGCATCGACGTGCTCGTCTGCGTCGTCGACATCCACCGCATGCGAGACCGTCGTGCCTCGTGACGTGATCCTCGCCGAGCGCTCGCGACGCTAAAGGACACTACCCAACAGATTCATGACGCGCGGCGTTCGTCGCTCCGCAGGCAGTCCACCACGAGTGGCCCTAGCTTGGCAGCGTCCGCGTCGAACGTGCCGAGACCGTCGACGTCGTCGCCATCATCACACCGCAACAAGGACAAGCTCATGCTTGCGCAGGCGCTCGAGATCCTTCAGTCCGCGGAGACCGTGCTGCTCGTCGAATACCTCGAGGTTGTCGTGCCGCTCGTCAACGCGCTCTACACGTGCGTCGCGAGCCAACAGGCGTCCGCGATTTATGATCCCAAATTGCGCGGGTTCTACCAGCATCAAGACGCGTTGCACACGGCGATGGGCAAGATCTTGCTCTACACGGCGATGCAGAGCGTCACGCTCGCCGGTGTGTTCGTTGCGCTGCGTGTGCGGTACGGCGTCTCGGCGCTGGCGCTGCTGGCGTTCGTGCTCGAGCATCACGCGTGGGCGCTCCACGCCAAGATGGTCGGCTGGATGCCGCTCATGTTCACGTTCTCGGTGCTCCACTTCGGTGTGTTTCTTGCTGGCGATTCCAGGTCCATGCTTGGAGACTAATACGTGTGTGTTGCTTTGATGAGCAGGTGTCGATTTTACGTTTCGGTTCGATTTCACAGCGCCACGGCCAGTGTAGGCACGTAAAGGGAGTACGCTTGCGTCTCAGAAAGCGAGGCCCACGCATCCCAACATCAACCGCCCAGAGCATTCGATCTGACCACCTTTCAGCGCGGACAACGCACAAACTTAGCGTCCCCGGCCACATTTCTCAGCCGCGCGTCCCCATTCCGCCAATCGAAATGCCCGTGCGTATCGCCATTCCCAGCGATGAGGCCGCACCCGACGCAGCTTCCGGCGTCCGTCGCTGAGCGTACGCTCGTGGTGGCGACGTCTCCACGACAGCCCAGCCAAGCGACGTGCAGTCGCTTCACGGTGGAGGAGATCACCAAGCTGATCGCCAATGCGAACTCAACATCGACACCTCGCCAGGCCGCGGTCTTGCTGTTGTTCCCGTTGCCTGGCGTGGTCGCAGCGCTAGGTGCTGCCACTGATCCCACTGTAGAACCCGACGCGCGGGCCGCTCGCCAACTGGGGAGCTGGCTCCACATCTACAGCGTCAACTGGGTCGCGATGGCCAGCGGGCTGGTGCACGCACGGGCGGTGTCCCGACTCACCCACGCCGACTACTTGACGTGCGCGATCGCGCTGGTGGCAACGATCGCGTCGGCGCCGGCTACGGCGTTCTACGTGGCGCTGGGCGTGGGCGTGCTGTGGCGATTCCCGATCCCGTTTCTACCCGGCATTTGCACCTTTCCCATTTGTTTTGACGCTTCTGCTCGCGCACGCAATAGTATTCCGCGGCGGCAAGCTCCACTGCGACGTGCGTACCAAGCTCCAGCTCTACGTGCCGTCGCTGTCGCTCCAGGTCTCGCAGCTGACCATCTACCTGGCGTACTCGGCGCTCTTCGCAGCCGCGACCGAGCGGCAGCAGCTCGCTCTCGTGCTGCTCTTCCCGCTGGTCAAGGTCGCGCTACGCCGCGCGATACTAACGGTCTCGCGCCACCCGCGCATCGCGTGCTTGCATTGCAAGCACGCCTTAGCTCCAGTCGACGCCAGAGCGCATCATCTCTTGTGACTTGCTACGAGATTGACGTTGGCTTGGTCTCACCTTGGCCACCGTGGGATCCTCGCGCTGAATGCGAACGGATCTTGGTCGCTTCGGGTGCTGAAGATCGCCCACGTCACGATGGCCCATATTCGCATTCACGCCGCCACACACGTCGCATGGTTTCCTCAGGATATCGTTTATAACGCGGTATCGGATTATGAAGGTCTCGAGTTCGATCAATGCGTTGCACTGGTGATTTGATGCTCACAGATATGCATTCTCACAGTATGTGAGCCCGTCACCACTCACCGACCTCCAGAGTGATGGTCCTTGAACCTCCGCTGGCTATTTTGCATGCGCGACGGGCTCGTCTCTGTGTCACCTCCTGACCGACTCGTTGTGGGCCGCAACTGTACACAGCGGGGCAACCAGACGGCGCTGCTGCATGCGCACGCGCCCACGACCGCCGCTGCGGCAACTCCGAGCCAATGGGTGGCGTCGGCGGCCAACGGGCCCCGCGATGCCGCCCGAGCGGCGACATGAAAGGCCCGCTCACCATTTGCCAACACGCCACTTCGTCGCCGCGCACCACGGACGCCGTACCGCGCGACGCCTATCTGCAGGAAGACGTACTAGAACGGAAGAGGGACCAGCCGCACCGACATGTCGAGCCTCCAGGAGACCACGCCCGAGGTCGTCGCCGTGACGGTCGAGTCGCCGACGGCGCAGCCGGCCACGCACTTTGCCGAGCTCAAGGACGCCAAGGAGAACGCCGTGGCGTCTGCCCCGGCGTACGAGCGCATCAACGTCAACAGCGTGCTGTACAGCAGCGCGTTCCTGGCGCTGCTCCAGACCGTGCAGTTCGGTTGGTCGCTCTCGCAGCTCAACCTGTCCACGTTCAACGACAAGGACGCGTGCGACGCTCGCCCCGTCGTGGAAGGCACGTGCCTCATGTTCCCGGGCCACACCAAGGCGCAGTGGACCTGGGTTGTGAACGCCTGGGTCATCGGCGGCATGATCGGCTCGCTGTCCAGCGGCAACATCTCGGACCGCTTCGGTCGCAAGACCACGCTGCTGGCCAACTGCCTCGTGATGGCTGTCGGCGCGATCGTCCAGGCCAGCGCGTCGAGCGTCGCGGTGTTCGCGATTGGCCGTGCGATCGCCGGGCTCGCGTCGGGCGTCGCGACCGCCATGCCCAACGGCTACATCAGCGAGATCGCGCCGCCGCACATCCGCAACCAGCTCGGCGTCGGCTTCCAGATCGCCATCGCCACGGGTCTTTTCCTCGCGTGTGTGACGTTCTTCTTCGCCGACACGTCGAGCGGCTGGCGCTACATCGCCGCGTTCCCGGCCGTGATGGCGCTGGTCTTCGTGCTCGCGTCGCCGCGCTTCATGGTCGAGAGCCCGACGTGGCTGCTCGCCAAGGGCCGCCAGGAGGACGCCGAGAAGGAGATCGCCAAGCTCTTTGGCCGCGAGAACGTCGCGCTCGCGCTCTCGTGGATGCAGCCGCCGGCCAAGCACGTGGACGCCGAGGCGCAGGCCGCTGTGGCCGCCGCGTCGATCGCCGAGAACCCATGGCGCGCCATGTTCTCGCCGGCGTACCGCCAGCAGACCATCATCGCCGTGGCCATGGCGCTCGCGCTCCAGTTCTCGGGCATCAACGCCGTGTTCATGTACTCGTCGTCCATGTTCACGGACGCCGGCGTCTCGGACGGCCGCATCGGCAGCATCATCGTCAACACGGTCAACCTGGTGCCGTCGTTCGGCGCCGGCTGGCTCGCCGCGCGCTTCGGCAACCGCACGCTGCTGCTCGCGGGCCAGTTCCTCATGCTCGCGTGCGCCGTCGGGCTCACGATCGCGCTGCTCGCGGACGTGCCGGCGCTCTCGATCGCGTTCACGGCGCTGTACGTGGCCGTGTACGCCGTGACGCTCGGCTCGCTGGCGTTCGTGGTCGCCGCCGACGTGTTCCCGGACGAGCTGCGCGCGAGCGGCGGCGCGATCGCGCTGTTCGCCAACTGGAGCGGCACGCTCATCATCGGCGTCGGCTTCCCGTACGTGGCCGACGCGCTCGACGACCTGGCCTTCGTGCCCTTCATCGTCACGGTCTCGCTCTTCACGGCCTTCATGCTCAAGTACCTCCCGGAGACCTCGGGCAAGACGGGCGAGGAGATCCAGGCGCTCTTCCGCAAGTAGCGCGGAGCCCAATGAAACATACTAATAGAACTTTCCATCTCGATCCACGCGCCCCCTCGTATTCGTGGGCACCGTAAAGAGAACGCAACCGCAAGACCGTGGGCGAGATCCTGACGCCGCCCAACGGCAACCCTCACAAGTCGCAGATTTCGCCGCAGTTCGTCTTGCGCAGGGCACCAAAATATGCTTTATTACAGGTTACTGATTGGTTAAATAGTATACAAGTAAGAATGATTGGCGGACCATGTTAAGTAAAATATGCATAAAGAGAGGTTTGGAGCTCCTCACCACTGATGAGATGGCACCACGGCGGTTGGTCCTTGAAGCTCTGAAGAGACGGACTTTGGCCGATTGATTTCTCAGACTCTGCGCTGGCCGTTTTGTGTGAGGGTCTGGTTCCTGTCGCAGAGCCGCACCGCACCGCACCGATACACCATTCCCGTCCGTACTCTTGGTTGCGAAAGACTGGCGGCCGTGCGCTCCTGGCACCGCGCTTAAGTGAGACCAACGCCCACGGCGCCACTCCTCACTCCCGTACACTGCTCGCCATGGCGCCGCCGTCGTCTCCTCCACCGCAGCCTGCCCACGTCGACGCCGTGGCCGTCGCGATCGACTCGCCGACCGCCAAGTCGGCGTACGCCGGGCTCGCGGATGCGCCCGCCGGCTACGAGGGCATGCGCGTGAGCCGGTTGCTCTACACAAGCGCGTTCCTGGCGCTGCTCCAGCCGGCTCAGTTTGGCTGGTCGCTCTCGCAGGTGAACCTCTCGGCCTACAACGACAAGAACGCGTGCGACGCGCGGCCTGTCGTGGAAGGCACGTGCCTCATGTTCCCGGGCCACACCAAGAACCAGTGGACCTGGGTCGTCAACGCCTGGGTGCTGGGTGGCATGGTCGGTGCGCTCGCGAGCAGCAAGCTGTCGGACCGGTTCGGCCGCAAGACCACACTGCTGGCCAACTGCCTCGTCATGGGCGCTGCGGCGGCCGTGCAGGCGAGCGCGTCCACCGTCGCGGTGTTTGCGGTCGGGCGCGCGATCGCCGGTCTTGCCTCGGGCGTCGCGACGTCGATGGCGAACGGCTACATCAGCGAGATCGCACCGCCACACCTGCGCAACAAGCTCGGCGTGGGTTACCAGATCTCGATCGCGATCAGTTGTCTGCTGCTCGCGATTCTGTTCTTCGCCGCCGACACGGCCACCGGCTGGCGCTACATTGCGGCGTTCCCGGCGCTCATCGCGCTCGTGTTTGTTGTGCTGGCGCCGCGCTTCATGGTTGAGAGCCCGGCGTGGCTGCTCACCAAGGGCCGTCAGCAGGAGGCCGAGGACGAGATCGCCAAGATGTTTGGCCGCGAGAACATTGCGCTCGCGCTCTCGTGGATGCAGCAAGTGCACAATGAGAAGCGCGCCGACCACGAGCTTCTCTCGAGCTCAGCGGTCGCGACCAAGATGCAGACGCAGGACGATGCTGAGCAGCAGCAGACCGCGACGGCTGCACCGAACCCGTGGAAGACCATGATCTCGCGCGCCTACCGCCAGCAGACCATACTCGCCGCGTCGATGGCGCTCGCCCTCCAGTTCTCGGGCATCAACGCCGTGTACTTTTACTCGTCGACAATGTTCAAGGACGCCGGGCTCGCGGACGACCGCGTGGGCATCCTCATCGTCAACGTCGTCAACGTGATCCCGTCGGTTTGCTCCGGGTACCTCGCAGCTCGATACGGCAACCGCACGATGCTGCTCTTCGGGCAGCTCTTCATGCTGCTCTGCGCCGTCGGGCTCACCATCGTGCTGCTGGTCGACGTCAAGGCACTGTCGGTCGTGTTTGTTGCCTTGTACGTCGCCGGTTTTGGCGTGAGTCTGGGGCCGCTCGCGTTCGTAGTTGCCACAGAAGTGTTCCCCGATGAGCTTCGCGCGAGTGGTGGATCGCTCACGCTGTTTGCCAACTGGTGCGGCACGCTCGTGATCGGCGTTGGCTACCCTTACGTCGCGGACGCGCTCGACGAGCTTGGCTTCTTGCCGTTCATCGCCACGATCACGCTGTTCACGACCTACATGTTCAAATACCTGCCAGAGACGTCGGGAAAGACCACCGACGAGATCCAGGATATGTTTCGCGCAAAGCAATAGACTCTCCATAAACACTTACTCATCATAGACGCTCACGGATCTTCATTTTCTGTATTTCTTCCAACCCGCTCCTCTCTAACATCCATCGCCCACACTTGTCGCTGATGATGATCGATTCCAATCCAGCGCGGGTTTGGATAGACGACCAGCGCCGAAGGCACTTGGCCCCCTTATAGCCACGCAAGTCATAGCCGTCTAATGAAACTTTTGCTGGATCTTCTTGTGGACCTGAACGAGGAACTCCACGTACGAGACGTCATTACGCGTTCGATCTTCGACGAGCGAGCTC
Source organism: Pythium rhizo-oryzae (assembly GCA_027475725.1). Taxonomy (NCBI): domain Eukaryota; phylum Oomycota; class Peronosporomycetes; order Pythiales; family Pythiaceae; genus Pythium; species Pythium rhizo-oryzae. Next base: position 14,590 of record JAMFLL010000502.1, read on the forward strand.
ATGAACCGGCTAGTACGCCAGTCGTTCTTCGACAAAATCTCCAGTGGTTGCGTGGTGGGCATCGTCGAGTTGAGGAACTCAACAACATCGCGCACCCGCGACCGCAGGCCATCAGGCGCCTCGTTCTCGAGGGTCTCAAACAAATCAAGCGTGTTCTCGGCTGTGTCCACGTGCTCGACACCGAAGAGCTCCATGAGTAGTTCAGTTGACGCACGCGGGCCAATGTAGATGTAGCAGTTCATCGCAGAGTGAAGCAGGAAAATGCCTTCCTCGTCCAGCTTCTCCGCGGTCGGTGGGAGCTGTGGCGGCAGGATGAACTTGCCTTCTTCGTCGAACGTACCACAGTCTTCGGGCATATCATGGATGCTGTACAACTTGGGATACACGGCTGACACCGCAAACTCCACTGGAAGGCTGTTCAACACGCCCATCATCATCACACGCTCGTCGGCACGAACGTCGATAAAGCCACGAGGAGGGTTGCCGGTCAAGTTTCCACGGAAGGCACGACTCTTCAAGGTAGCCAGTGTGTACAACGGCAGCAGTTTCAGCGATTCCGGAAGGATCAGTTGGCCAGACGAAGAAGACGCCGCACAGTGCTTACGGTAGTTGAACAGCACGCTCACACACTCGTTCACCAGATTGTCCTTCACAGCAGTGGGGGTAGCTCGCATCAACGACTTGTCGACAAACTGTTTGGCGGCAACACGCTGCCAGACGGAGCAGGTTGCATCCAAGTCAGCGAAACGGAATACGTTCGCCAGAATGCCGTCCACTGGAAGAGCCAAGTTGTGCACTCGAACACAACGAATACCATCGCTTCGCGTATACAGGAGTGCGGCCTGGATATAGGCGTCTGTACCTTCGGTGAGGTTTTCGTCGTAGCCAAACGTGACACACACGGAGCGGTCTTGATCAATGACGGAAAACTCCATCTCGTCAACGTCCAGCCCATTGTTTCCGCCTCGCGGGTTGTAGAAGTTTCCGTACGAGCGTTCGACACGGAGGCCAGCACTGACTCGGATCTTCAGCACCGCTTCGTAACCACAGTCCTTGTCAACAATGCGCTGGAGCATGGTACGGAGATGGTGGCGGTTGTTCACCTTCTCCTTCTCAAACTGGGGCAAGTAGGCAACCCGGCCACCCGTAAGCTCACACACACGACCAATATCAGCAAGTGACGAGAACGGGTTCGCCACCGAGAAGACGTCCAGCGAGATGTGTGACTCGGCGCACTGCTTTGCGAGTGCCTCGTACGAGTTGTTCTCTTCGGGAGTGTAGAGATCCACTTCCTTGGTCGTGCCGTACGCTCCGCTGATTTCTTCACGCTTGATCTTGCCCAATCCGATACGGGGAGCGCCTGCGTGAAGCAGGATGACACGTCCTCCGCTCACCTTGAGCGAATCCACAACACTGGCCAATGCGGCACCGGACACGGCTTGGTTCTTGGTTGTTCCTTCGAAGTTCTTCAAGATCAGCTCCGACAAATCGTTGATCTTCTCTTGAGCGTTCGGATCCTCCATCGACACGAGCCAGCTGTTTGGCGGAAGCGGTGCCGCAGGGTCGTCGATATCGGGGCACATGCTCATCGAAATGGTCTTGCTGTGATCCATGCGGTAGTAGTGCACCGACGAGTCGAACGTAACAATACCAATCTTCTTTCGCTTGTTCTGCGCGAGCGACGGAAGAAGGTATTTGATAGCATCGAGCGTTGCAGAGGCAAGCGATGTCTGGAGCGAAAACAGCGACACATCGAGGACGAATACGAAGATCGGTTCCTGCGGCGGACGCACCGTGTAGGCGGCCGGCACCACGTAGTCCACCGAGCCACGGCAGAGCTCCGAACGCTCCTGGATATCACGGCGGCGCCCGTTTTGGTCCACACTGCAGTAGTAGTCGCGCGGTGTCTCGTTGTTGAGTAGACAGATGTTGCAGACAAACTTGCGACCACCCTGGATGAACTTCGTGTACGAGTTCACGTACGCACGGCAGCGAGTGCAGCGCAAGGGCCCCTGCGGGCCGAAGTCCACGAGGGGAACCGGGAGTTCGTCTTCCTTGAGCTCAGCGAGGGGGCAGATCACGGCAGCAAGGGGCAAGCCACACTGCTTCATCACATCCTTGGTGCTGGGGATGTGGTTCAGTGTCGGGCGGATGAAACGCGGGTTGCAAGTGCCTTCGTCAACACACACAAAGTCGCTGGTCGCCGGGGGCGGCATAGACACGGTGTGGCCACGCGCAACGTATTGCGTGCGCTCCGAGTGCACGACCGGACGCGGGATCTGGTTGGGATCGATACGCTGCTTGGGCGCCTGTGGTTGCTGCGGCTGCTGCTGCTGCGGGAAGCCTTGCTGGGGCCCAGGCGCGCCAGGGTATCCAGGAGGCTGGTGCGCACCGGGGTAGCCCTGCGGCGGCGGAGGACCACCAGGGTATCCGTGTGGCTGGCCATTCGGAATTGCGCCAGGCGGCGGCGGCGGCTGCTGTGGGTAACCTCCCTGTGGTCCGTACTGACCAGGGCCAGGGGGGCCCTGGCGGTTGAACTGACCCGGAGGGCCAGGAGGACCGGGTGGACCCGGTGGGCCCTGCTGTCCGAAAGGTCCACGCTGGCTAGGCGGTCCCTGGGGTCCAGGAGGACCGGGGGGACCCGGAGGGCCTTGCGGTCCGGGAGGACCCTGAGGCGCGCCCGGGAATCCACCACGCGATTGGCTAGGAGGACCCGAGTTGAAGGGAGGACCCTGCTGCGGCGGTCCTCCAAACGGCGGACCGGGACGGCTGCCGGGGGGGCCTTGCTGCGGGGCACCCGGAGGTCCACCGTACGGAGCCGCCGGGCCCGGTGCGGAATGCGGCGCACCGCCGACACCCGGCGGCGGAGCTTGGCCAGGGTAAGGACCACGCCCTGGCGGACCATTGGGAACGGGACCTGTCACCACACCACACGAGTCAGCCGTGCTTCCACTAGCAATAGAATCACGGGGATAGGGTATCTTCGTACCACGCGGCTGAAACTGGTTCATCGGCGGTGCACCGCCGCTGCTCGAAGACGGCGGCCCGGACCCCGGCGGGCCCTGGCCAAACGGCGCTGGACGGTATCCTGGACCCGGCGGGCCGCCTCCCTGCGAGCGCGGCGGTCCCGGTTGGCCCGGCGGCCCCGGCGGTCCACCTGGGAACCCGCCCGGCGGGCCCTGGCGCACGTATCCGGGCACCCCGCCGCCTCCCGACGACGGCGGGCCGCCGGGCATCGCGCCGGGGGGAAACCCGCGCGGCGCGTGCTGCTGCGGATGCGGCGGGCCGCCCGGGAAGCCGCCCATCGGCGCACCGCCCGACCGCGGCGGCTGCGGCATGTTGGCGTCTACAGCAGCAGAAAAAGAGACGATGGTTAGCCCGGGGGAGGGGGGACACCGCGTCCTGCGCGGGGGGAGCGCGCGTGAAACGTACGGAAGGGCTGTGCGCCGGGGAAGTGGCCCGGCTGGCTGCGCGGCGGCGCGTGGGGCTGCGGAGGCTGCTGCTGCTGCTGCTGCTGGTGCGCCTGCGGCGGCGGGGGCGGGGCGCCGCCGCCCGTGTAGCCGCGGTGCGCGCTCGGGTGCATGGGCTCGCTCCCTGTCGCTCTCGCTCGATGTGGCGGCCTCTGCTTGTTCCACGTGCACCTTCAAGCGAGCCAGGAGGCCGCGGGGGGGGGGAACGCCACGGAAAGAACCTCGTTTCCCCACGGCGGGGGGGAGGATATTGAGGTGGAATCAGATATTACTCAGAGTCTGAGGAGAGCCAGGCGGTTTGTAACATCAACAGCGTGATTGGTCGAAAAGCGGGTGACAGGCGTAAACCAGGTGGCGAGGGCGGGTGCCACGTCGCACGTGATGCGATACCAGAAGTGACCAGTAGGATGCTGATAATTACGCATGTAGACAGCATCGAAGCCGGTCGTGACGACGAGTGCGTCACGACCGCACTTAATCGCCCGGGTCCAAGCACCACCAGCGTGCGGATCTGTCGACGTAAAAGATCGTTGACGTCAATGTGGCGTCCGCTAAGTTCGGGTTTTAGACTAAGTTCGCACTCGCGGCGTTGGCATCAGCCAACCCACGCGCGGTTTGGCATCCGCGGTGATGACGCCCTGCGACACGTCCTCCGCTTTACGACCCTTCGACGAATCCAGATATTACAGAAATAGACCGAAGAAGCGATGTGCGTCACAGACCGCCGCGTTCGACCACCAGAAGCTCCCTCACTCTCGAATTCGCCGCGTCGGACGCGCCGGTCTCCTCCGCCCTCTCCGCCTCTCCGCCTCTCCGCTCCTCCTCCTCCTCCTCCTCCTCCTCCTCCTCCGCCATCTCCTCCGTCTCGCCATGACGTCGCTGGTGCAGCTGCTCGTGAACGGCGTGGAGCTGAGCGCGACCACCGTGCTGGTCGTGGTCGCCGCGAGCGTGCTGCTGCTGGCGCTGCAGGCCGCGTACCACCAGCGCCAGCGCAAGCGCGACGCCGACGGCCCGCGCGCGCTGCGCCGCAAGATGTCCAACATCGGCATGTCCACGCTGGTCTCGGAGACCGAGACGAACCTGTCGATCCCCGTGAGCCTGCTCTCGGTCGAGGGCAAGATCTCGGTCGAGGAGTTCACGGCGCGCCTCCAGGAGCGCATGGCCGGCGACGCGTTCTTCCGGCGCTTCCGCTCGATCGTCGTGGGCGCTGAGAAGACGTTTGTCGAGATCCCCGAGTTTGACGTCTCGCCCCATGTCAAGACCCACACGCTGCGCGAGGACGAGACGCCCATCTCGTACCTCGAGACCATCACCAACAAGCCCCTCGACTTCAACAAGCCGCTCTGGGAGATGCATGTGCTGGCCTCCGAGTCGGCGCAGGTCACGCACTTTGCCTGGAAAGTGCACCACTGCATTGGCGACGGCCAGTCGCTGGCGGTCGCGCTCATCCGCCTGAGCGACAACAAGGTGCAGTTTGAGCAGATGATCGAGAAGCACCAGGCCGCCAAGAAGAGCGAGAAGAAGACGCCCAAGTCGCTGCCGGCCAAGCTCAAGGACCTCGCCGGCTTCGCGGTGCTGTGCCTGTGGTCGACGTATGTGATCGTGCGTAAGCTCGGCGCGCTGGTGTTCCGCTCAGAGCCGGTGACCGCGTTCAAACGCCAGGGTAGCACGCAGAAGAAGCTCTCGCACCACATGATGTACAGCGTCACGGAGACCAAGCGCATCGGCAAGAAGTTCAATGCCACGGTCAACGACGTCATGCTCAGTTGTGTGGCCGGCGCCATGCGCCGCGCGCTGGTCGCATCGGGTGTCGAGGTCGCGCCGTCGCTTACAGTACGCGCGGCGATCCCCGTGGACATGCGCGGCTCGAACGAGGTCGTCAAGGACGCGCGCAACAAGTTTTCGTCGCTCGTGATCGACTTCCCCATCGGAGTCGTGGATGCGCAGAAGCGACTCCAGCTGATCCGCGGCAACATGAACGAGGCCAAGAACTCGCTCGAGAAGCTCTTCACGTACTGGACGAGCCACGTTGTCGCGCAGCTGCCCGACTGGCTCATCAAGCCCGTGATCCAGCTCACCACGTCGCGCATCTCGGTCGCCATCTCGAACGTCCGTGGCGCGGCATTCAGCCTCTCGATCTGTGACAAGCCGCTCAAGGGATTCTACGGTTTTGTGCCGCCGCCGCCGACCGTGAACCTCGGTATCGCCGTGCTTTCGGTCGGCGACGAACTCGGCCTGAACGTGCTGGTGGACACGAGCGTCGGTGTGGACGGCAAGGACTTCTTGGCGTACGCCAAGGAAGAGTTTGATGCGCTTGTTGCGATCGCTGACGCGCCATCCAGCGACGAGAAGAAGCAGCAGTGAACAAGAAGACCATAGGATCGTAGGGCCGCATTGACTGTATCTATGTAATACTTGCAAGATGAATGATGAAGCTGTGAACGCAATCTTAAGCTCCGCCCTCCCTTCGTCAGCGACTGTGGAGGATAGGCCGCACTGTTCCGACTGCAGTAGACCGTTGGTTTTCAGGATAAATAGGAGGAAGAAGATCCGGTGTCCACGGCTTTGGCAGATTAGCTAACGATAGAGCAAGGCAGGTGCAAATGTCAGTTAGATCGAGTCGTGTAGAACAGGAAGCGTAACCTGCTGTCATAAGCTACTTACACAATCTCCTGCTGCTTGAGCCCGAGCACGTCCTCTTCTTCATCGTCGTCAATGTCGACGCCGACGGCGTTTGCCGCTCGCTCGTTCTTCGCAGGCGAGACGGGCGAGCCAGTCGACTCACGCTTCTTGGCGCGTCCAGGCGGCTCGTACTCGCTGCTCGCGCCTCCAAGCAAGCTCGCGCGGTCTGCGACGTACGCGGACGACTTGCCTCTCCGGCTTGAGAATCCCCACTCGCCACTCTGCTGGCGCTGCTGCAGCCGGTTCAGAATGACACCCACCACCAACAGCTCCCAGACGAGCGCGAGGAGCAAATCGAAGAGGAACAGGAAAAACAGCGAGGCCTCGAATCCAGGCGGCAGCTTGAGCACGCCAAAGCTCGTGTCGACGCCGACCGTCTGGGTGGTCTGTTCCGACTTGTAGCTGAAAAGCTGGATGTTGAGGATCAAAAAGATCAGCGCCGCGTAGAATGCAAACATCTTGTTCGTGTAAAACGGCTTGCGGAACACATCCTTGACGTTGAACGCGATGGCAACGATCCAGTACTGGAAGTGACCGAAGAGCCAAATCACGGAGTTCTCGTACGAGTGCTTCGTGAGATCTGGCGACTGACCGGGCTCAAACACGTAGCAAGGCGGCTCGATCGCAGACATGTTGCCCGCACGCGTGAGCGCGAGCGCATGCTCGGCCGAGCAGTACCACGACTTGGCCTTGGCCGCGGAGATCGCGATGCCGAGGCAGATGAAGAGGAACATGATCTGGCCAGCGAGAGAGAACACGATAGTCGGTGCAAACAGCGACTTGGGAGGCAAGTCCTTGGTGAGTCGGTCAGCCGCGGCCGTGCGCACCATGAGCACCGACAGACCGAAGACCACGATCAGGTCGTCGAAGAGGAACTGGTTGTTGCTCATTTGCGACGAGTAGTCATTCATGAGCGACGACATCGTGAGCTGGATGATCGAGTAGAGCACCATGTACTTGAACGCGGCAAACGACGTGCTCAGCGCGCAACGGCCCTCACGAAGCACCTCGACCACGTCCGTGATCTGCTTCTTGCGGCTCGTGAACGGCGCGACAATCGAGGCGTCCGCATCGGACAGCGCAATGCCGATGTGGGCCGCCTTGAGCGCTCCGCAGTCGTTCGTGCCATCACCGACCATGCCCACCGTGCGGCCTCGCTTGATGAGTGTCTCCACGATCCAAGTCTTCTGGTGCGGCCGGATCCGCGAGAAAATCTTGGTGTTTAACACAACCTGCTCGACAAACAGCGAGTTCTGGGTGGCCTGGAGCTGCTCGAGCGCGGCGCCCGTGAGCGCGAGATCGTTGTTGTCGGCAAGACCCAGGAACGTCTTGGACTCCAGTGGCGTCCAACGCGGGTTCGGCTGCGAGGCAAGGTCATCCACGTCCGCGAACACGAGTCGGTTGTTCTGTTCCTTCTCCACATCTAGCAGCAGAATGGTCGATTGGAGCTCCATGTTGATCTTCCGGGAGACATGGATCGCCGTGAAAGCATTGTCACCCGTGATGATGCGCACATCGACATTCGCGTCCTCGAGCGTCGAGATGACGTACGGCGACTCCGTCTTGATCTTGTTGAGGAACAGGATGAATCCCAAGAAGTTCAGACGGCACTCCATTGCCTCGCGCTGAGGGACATCGGCTGTGACCGGGTACGTCTTGCTTGCGAGCGCGACCACGTAGTATCCCTGGAACGAGTACGCGCGCACCTTCTCCATGTAGTTCGCGGGGATTGTCGCCTGGTTGCAAATCGCCATCATCGCCTCCGGGGAGCCCTTGCTGTACACGACGCGTTGGCCCGACTCGAAGTCCTCAATCAACACCGACGAGCGCTGCAGTGCCGCGTCGAAGAGGTAGCGCTTGACAATTCCAAAGGTCTTGCCGATCGGCGACGAGATCAAAATCGAGAAAGGAGCATTGGGCGTGTTGCGCTTGTGGATGTTGGTCTCGATTGAGTACCCCGTGGCCTTGAACATATCGTGCTCGAGCGCATACCCAGTCACGTGGCCGCTGCGCTCATTGAGCCCATGGCACGTCGCAAGACCGACGATCGCATTGATCGAGAGCACGTCGACTTCGCTCTGCATGCCCACAAACGTCGCCGACGTGGACGAGCACTCGTCAACACCCTGGAAATCCAAGTGGTCGCTCGAGAGCGTGCCGGTCTTGTCAAAGCAGAACGTGTCCACGTGCCCCGCGAGGTTCACGCGTTGGGAGTTGATGCAAAAGATATTCGCTGCCTCGAGACGCGTTAGCGCGAAGCCCACGCCGACGGTCAGAATGAGCGGCAGCGCCGGCGGCACAGCGACCGTGATGAGGTCGAGTGCCGACGTGAGCGACTCGCTGGGCGGGATGTTGAGCTTCGAGGCCTGCACCATGCGCTTGATGAATGCAAGGATCGCGACCACCGAGAGCGCCGCGAGGAACCGGTAGCTGTCACGCTCGATCTTGAAGTTGAGCGGCTTGGGGTACACGATCGACCGGAAGAGCTCGCCCTTGGAGGTCGAGAAGCCCGTCGCGAGCACGACGGCGCGCGTCGAGTTGTCGGCCTTGGTGGCGAGGATCGTGGAGCCAGCGTGGAGAATGCACTCCTTATGCTTGGTCTTGAGCTGCGTGTCGATCCGTGTCTCGCTATTCGCGTTGAGCAGGTGCTGCTTGGTGATCGGGATGGCTTCGCCCGTGAGCGTGGACTCGTCGGCTGTGCACTCGCCCGCGATCACGAGGAGGTCCGCCGGCACGAGTCCTTCCTCGACCACGACGATATCGCCGACCACGAGGCTCTGGACCGCGACCGACTGGACGCGCTGGTCGCGCAGCACCTTGACGCTGGCGTCCACGTAGACGAGCTCGTGGAGCTTGCGGTCGCTCGTGACCTGCGAGTACACCTCCCACGCGATCGAGAGCGCCGAGAGCACCATGATCACGAGCGCGTACGTCGCGTAATCCTCGCTGAACCAGATGATCGCGCTCGCGACCTGGAACAGGTAGAACGGGTGGAGCACCTTGCGCAGCAGCGCCTTCTGCCACGAGATGGGCGCGAGGTCGATCGCGTTGGGGCCAAAGATCTCGCCAAGCTCCTCGGCCTTGGCGCCGCTGAGCCCACCGCTCTGGAGCCGCCGGTCGATCTCGCCGTACTTGTCCTGGAGCTCGTTCGCCAGGCGCACGAACCCTTGCTTCTTGGCGTCGTAAAAGTGGCGGCTCTTGCGGAACTCGAACCACGGCACGCCGTGGAGCGACTGCAGTGGGCATTCTTCCCACGTCACGACCGCGCCCGCGGGCGCCGCGGCGCTGTCGCCGTCGGCGAGATCGTTGCCCGTGGGCGGGTCGCTCGCGATGTGCTTGACCAGCACGCAGTCGGCCTGCTCCACGCTCGCGACCTGCCGCTTGGTGAGCCGCGTGTGGAGCTGCGGCACCCAGGAGCACACGAGCGGCAGCGCGCCGCCCGTGGCCGCACTCGCTGCGAGGAAGAGCGCGCGCTGCGCGCGCGAGGACTGGAAGAAGAGCACGACCGCGGCGTCGGGGGCGCGCGTCGAGAGCGCCGCCAGCGCCTGCGCGAGGCCACCATGCGAAGAGCCCGAGGACGCCATGAGCGGGTCGTCCGGGGCGCCGTCGTCGTCGTGCGGAGAGGCGAGGGTTGGAAGTGGCGGCACCAGCGCGCCGCGCTCCGCCGGCGGCGTCGCCATCGCAGCCTAAGACCGAGGTCGCTGTGAGGCCAATTCCGGAACGCCCCACGCGGCCGATCTTGCCCCCCGCGTTGCTATCTTGGGCGGCTCCTGCCACGCGCTGCCACGCGCTGCCTGCCACGCCCTGCCACGCCCTGCCACGCGCTATTTATTGCGCCGCGCGCGTCGGTCTATAAACGCCACGGCCGAGAGGAAGCGGCGCCGCAGGAAGGCGACGCGTCGGCGGGAAGCGCTCCATGTTCCCCCCATCCTCGTTCCATTAGGTACCGCGCTTCCCGGATTGGAGCAGCACCGGTATACCACCAGTATTCATACCGGTATAACATATATCCTTTATATCAGTACGTATATATGAGAGTGGTGCTCAGATCAGTACGTTGAAGTGGGGACGGCGAGATGGCTGCTTCCGCGCTGCAGGGATCACGACCAAGGAGAGCCGCGAACGACAGGGCGGCGGCGGCGCACGCGCGGATAACGTATGGGGGATTTGGATTATAGAAATTAAAACATGCAGTGGACTGGAGAGGGGGGGGGGGGGGGGGGGGGCGCGCAACGGAGCGGCGTCCTGGGGTCCCTAGCCGACAGGCAGCGCCTACGCGTGGCTGGGGGCCTCGGTTTGGAGGCTGCCGTCGTGCGTGGCTTCCTTCGCCTCGGCCTCGGCGCGCTTCTGTGCGAGGTGGTCCTCCCACTTGGCCTTGCCTCCCTTCATGCGGAACCAGTAGAGGAAGCCGGCGATGCCGAGCACCACGACACCCGCGAGAGTCCAGCCGACGACCTTGAGGCCCGTGGCGTCGGCGCTCGCCATCGACGAGACCGCGAAGAGCACGCCCGGGATCAAGAACACCACGGTCGCGACGAAGCCCACCGCGACCATCTTCCAGGAGGCGCACCAGCGCGCAAGCGCGCGCGCCATGCTCACGATCACGTTGCGCATGAAGGGCGCCGGGTACCAGATGAGGATGCCAAAGATGTTGAACCACAGGTGGACGAATGCCAGCGCCAGGCCCGTCTTCTTGCCGTCAGCGAGCGCCGAGAGCAGCGCCGTGCCCGTCGTGCCGACGTTCGCGCCCAGCACCAGCGGGTACATCTGCTCGAGCGAGATCACGCCGAGTCCCGCGATCGGGGTGAACGTCGCGGTCGTGATGCTCGACGACTGCACCGCGAACGTCAGCGCGAAACCGAACACGATGGTCATGTAGCCGTTGAGCGAGAGCACCTTGCGCACGAGCTTCTTGGTGGAGCCGAGGAACAGAAGCGACAGCATCTTGACGAGGGCCCACAGCGCGACCACTAGCAGCACGACGCCGACCACAATGAGGATGGCGCCGATGGTGTCGTCGCCCATCCCGGCGTTCTTGAACGCGCCGCTCTTGTAGAACTTTGTCGTCGCCGAGCACGTCTTGGTGCCCGAGGCGATATCGTTCTGCAGCTTCGAGTCGACGCTCACAAACTCCGCGATGATGGGCTTGGTGATCTTGTCGATCGGACTGGTGAAGGTCGCGCCCTTGCTCTCCGTGCCGGCCATTTCCTCGGCGATGCGCTGGAGCGGGTGGAAGATGAGCTCGATGGGCAGGAGCACGAGCACGTTCATCATGTTGAAGATGTCGTGGACCGTGCCAGCGGCCATCGCGCGCTCAAACTGCACGCGGTCGCCGATCTGGCCGAACGCGACTAGCGTGGAGGTGACGCACGTGCCGATGTTGGCGCCCATGACCACCGGGATCGCCTGCTTGAGCGTGAGCGCCTCGGCGCTCGCGAGCGCGACGGCGATGGACGTCACGGAACTCGAACTCTGGAAGAGCGCGGTCACGACGACACCGACCATGAGACCAGCGATCGGGTTGTCGGCAAAATCGAACGCCGTCTTCATCGAGCAGCCGAGCACGAGGCGGAAGCCGTCGCCGATAAATTTGACAGCCACAAGGAACACAATCAGCGCCGCGAACGCACCCGCCGCGACCAGCAGGCCCATCACGATCTTGAACCAGAGAGGACGGCGCGAGTACGCATCTTCCTCGGCCGCATCTTCCTTGAGCAAGTAGACCGCCGCATCGGCTTCGGGCGCTGGGGACGCGATCACATCATGTCGAATCGGAGGGGTCTGGGCTGTCATCGATGCGAATGAAGAGGGACGAGTGGCGGAGCGAGACTTTCTGGACTTGGCTTGTCGTGCTGGCGAGCAAATTTGGATCTGATGGATCTGACGGAGCTATGCATCGTTCGTCTTCGGTCCCACGGCGAGCTGAGCTCTCACATCGGCATTCCCTAGCGAGGGGCTCATCGCGCGAGGCGCGGACGCGCTGCCGCCCTCGAATCTTCAACGAGCCACGCGGACAACAGTGGCGGTCGCCGGCCAGATTCACGCTACTCGGGTCTCGTAGGCCGCGTGAATCTCTCCTCCACGAGCGACCGCGTTTCCGTGACTGGCTGAGCTGCTGAATGCAGAGAGGGGGCACAGACTTCCACAGCAGACCCATCGCTGTCTCGCTGGCCAGGGCGCATCCCCCTCGGCGACCAGTGGGCCAGTGTAGAGTTGGTGTCCCCGAACCTCGCAGCCTGGGCGGTTCAGCCCACGCCTCACGCCTGGCCACTCACACCCACTCTGCGTTAATCGGGAGAGTTCCCTTTTAGTCGAGAAAGTTCGACTAAAAGGGCACCCAGATACCGCGCAAAGACAGGGCAGACGACCCACGACGGGCTCTGTTTTTTCAAATTGTGGGGAGAAAACTTCGCTGGGCAGAGCGCATTTGTTGCTATCTATATGCTTGACACTCGGGGGAGGAGAAGGAGGGCAGGACGAGCGCGCGCCGCGGCGCAAATCTCCTTGGGCGCGTTGCGACCACGGCGGAGCACAGAAGGAATCAGTCGTTTGGGCTCCAGCGAGGCATCGTCCATGCGACACGCGAGTGCCCCTCACGCCGGCTGCGCTGAACGGCTGAGGCCCCCTCGACTCGAGGGTTGAAGGTACTGTACCACACCGTACTCATCGAAGCCCCTCGAGGCTCAAGTCGAGCCCAGGGCTAGAGCCACCATCCCCGATCCGAACGCTGTCACAGCCTCTCGCTCCCTCAGGCTGTGGACCACAGCGGCTGTGGTCCACAGCCTGAGGGAGCGACAGGCTCTGGTACACAGGCTCTGGTGTAATGGGGCTGGTGCAGCCGCGCTGCTGTTTCCACAGGGTGCGGCGCGCGACCAACATGGCCAGGCCACTCGCTCGCTGGCCAACGGAATAGAGACGGCGACACAGCAGCGCGCCTCTTGTTCGGGCGGAGGATCGCTCAAACCGTGAATCTTCACTGACCCTAAGATCTACATGTCAACACTACGGTACTTGGTTCCACGCCCCCGCAAGTTCAATACAGGGCGTTTCGCAGTCAGGAGCACCACTGGCGTATCAATTTGGCAAGTCAATCAAATTTGATCTGAAGTCTCACTAACAAGTAGACTTGTACTTAGGTATGAATTATGAAACGTACATGTATTTTGGACTGTTCCTGATCGCGAAACAGACTGCATTCGCACGTAGCCGACACGAGGCCGACTGTAGGTTGCGTTCTAGGTTGCGTTCCAGACGAGTGTGGATTCTGCCACAGTACTAGTATGATGTAAAATTTTCTGGTGAGTGGCAAAGTCGTGCCGTCGTGATCCGGAGGACGGCAGCGCCGGCTTTGCCACAGGCGGCCGTGAAGCTGTGGCATGTGCTGCGGATCGGCGTCGGGAACATCTCGGTCGGCGGTGACGAAGGTTGAGGCGTTGGGGCCAAAGTTGGAGTAGAAGAGCGCGAGCCCGTAGAGAATGATGAAGAGCACGGTGTGCGTCTTGATCGAGTCCCACCCGGTCGCCAGATCCTACAACTTGTAGGTTCTGGCCTACAAGATGACCGTCATGAAAAAATGAAACCCTCCAGCAGGATGAGCTTGCTGCCGATGCGATTGATAAAGTACACGACGACGTAATAGTAGGCAGCGCCACCAGCGCGACAATCGCGTTCCGCGCGGTGACCATTTGAAGTGACGCGTCTTTGACGCCCTCCACGGACACCACGCTGGCCGAGAACAGGTTCTGCGCTTTGGGATTGGATCTCGTACCGGGCTGCAACCAAACGACTGTGCAAATTGCCGTAAGAAGGTTATCTCGGTGGTATTTGAGTGCAGTGGAAGTCCGTGAATTACCTTTATTATGGACGCATAGCCAGATACCACCCTGTTTTAGATCTGAGAAACCTTGTGTATGCGTCTCCTGTCTTAGGCAGTCTAATGGTCCACGCCGCTCGGAGATCTATTCGCTCACCGAGATTCGATCACTGGGGACGCGAAGACCACTCGCGGCGCGAAGCGCACGCTGTGTACCTAGCTGCAGTCACCGTGCGGACGCCCAATCGGAAGCGAGACAAGCACTCATCCGGATGCCCCGCGCCGTTTCCTTTGTTGGTTTCCTTCGCTGGTTTCCTCTAAAATCGACACGATTTTCACTCCTTTCTATGCATAAAAGGTACAATTTGGTGCGTTTTCATTACTTCCCAACTGGGCTCCAAATGGACGCTCCAAATGGGCAGTAAATGCAACCGTCGAATGGACTGTAGTATCGCCGAATGGAAAAGCGACTCGTATTGTGGCGATATCCTCGGGATCCCGAGAATCTCCTTGTCGTCTTTCTCGCCCTGCTGTGCGAGCGATTGCGCCGGCTCAGTTAGGCGAGTCCGCGATCTGGTAGGTTGACGACGCGGTGTTCTTCTCGGCGTCGCGCGTCGTGGTGTCAGCAAGCTGCGAGAACGACTCGCGCGTCGCGACGTCTGCGCCGTGGAGCTTACGGTAAAACTCGGCGTCCATCTCCTCCATGCCCTGCTCGTTGTCGAACATGCAGAAGAACGTGAGCGGGATCGACACGGCCGAGATGGCCGCGAACGTGTAGAACGTGCCCGAGTAGCCGAAGCCCGGGTGTTCGACCCACTTGACGAAGCCAAACGAGCCGACCGCGGCGCCGGCCTTGCCGCACGCAGCCGAGAAACCGTGGCACGTGCTGCGGATCGGCGTCGGGAACATCTCGGTGGGCATGACGAAGGTCGAGGTGTTGGGGCCAAAGTTGGAGAAGAAGAGCGCGAGCCCGTAGAGGACGATGAAGAGCACGGCGTGCTTCTTGATCGAGTCCCATCCGATCGCGAGTACCAAGAAGATGACCGTCATGAAGAAAAAGCCCTGTAGCTGGATGCGCTTGCGGCCGATGCGGTTGATAAAGTACACGGCCACATAGTAGCCGGGCAGCGCCAACAGCGCGACGAACGCGTTCTGTGCTGTGACCACTTGAAGTGACGCGTCCTTGACACCCACCACGGACAGCACGCTGGCGGAGAACAGGTTCTGGGCGTAGAACACAATGTCAAAGAGGAACCACGTGCCGGCCGTGCCAAGTAGGCTCACACCGTAGTTCCTCACGATGAACAGGAGCTGGCGAGACTTGGACATGACGACACCCGACGCATGTGTAGTAGCCTGTGTGCGGCGTTCGGCCGCAGCCTTGTACACCTCGGTCTCCTCGGCCGTGATACGCCAGAACGCGACGACACATGCCGGGACCACGCCGATGCCAAAGAGCAGACGCCAGACAATCTCGAGGCGCTGCTTGTCGTTTTCGCCTTTGGGTGCGTCCGCCAGGGCCTGGATGATCAGGTTACCGAGAAGCGCGGCCGTGAGCGAGCCGACACCCTGAAGCGAGAAGGTCAAGGCCACGCGCTTGTTGCGCTCGTGGACTGAGGTCGAGTCTTCGGCAGTGGACGACGCCGCCAGCGGGTACTCGCCACCGATGCCAACACCGAGGATGCCGCGTGCGATCACGAGGAACCAGAGCGTGTTGGTGCCCGAGCCGCCGTACGCGACCGTGCAGAGGATGCCGCCACAGATCAGCAGTCCGCACGTGATGATCATGTTGGTCTTGCGGCCGAACACGTCGCCCAGGAAGCCGAACAGCAGCTGGCCGATCACAGCGCCGATGATCGCGGCGGCCGACACGGCCGACTTGAGCGACGGCGTGTACACTTTGGAGCCGTACTGCTCGGAGAGCACGACGTTCACGACGTTCATGACGAAGAGGTCGTAGGCGTCGTTGAAGAAGCCGAGGCCACGCACGAGGAACTTGTTCATCTTGGAGCCAGCAGGTGGTGGGAGGGAGGTGCGAGGTGCACGAGGCAAGTTGGCGAGTGAGGCCGTCGAAGCCTAGTGAGCTGGGCACTCGGCCTACACCTCAACGAAGAGGCCGCGCTCAGGAGAGCCCTGGGAGCCACCACGCACATGTAACGGCAGCCTCGAGGCCGCTCCACACGCTCGTGGTGCATTTGGGCAGAGTTACCCAGCCCCACAACATTGAAGCCAGGCACAGAAGCAGTCTGGCTGTCAACAACTCCTGTGAGCTTGGATCGCGTGTCCGGAGACCAAGCTGCAACCAAACGATGATGTGAATTTCCATAAGAAGGTGGCTTAAAACCTATTTGAGAGCAAATTGAGGACGTCTTCTACCTCAAATGAAGTACACATATGACACTATCACCTTGTATTGGATCTGAGAAACGAGTGTCTGGGTCTCCTGTCTCAGCTAAAAGGTTCCGAGCCGCTTGGGGATCGAATCTATCACCGAGATTCGACACGCCCCACGTCGCCGCGACAGACGCACTAAGCGAAACCGGATGCCGTCTTGGAAAGCCGACGACAGCCCCGCGCGCGGTAGACGATCACTTGCTCCCCCCCCCCCCCCCCCCCCTTCAACTCCAGGACGTTCCCAGTTTCTCCAGTCAGCGGTACGGTAGCGGCCGTCATCACTAGCAGAGAGTATCTACCTTTTGCGGTTATCGAGTAAGGCGTCAAACTGGTCGGGGGATCGAATTCAATGATACGACGCTCTCGGTCGGGAAGTTGCAACTCGTCTCTCCTGTGCGTGCACGCCTGCGAACCAGGTATAGCTGCCGGCTGCGGCGGTCAGCGCCATGGTCTGACGCTCACAAAGAGGGATCGGCGTCCGCCATGGTAGCAGGCATTGTTCTTGTGAAGAACAGATACACGCTGCTCTCAGGCGTGTTTCTGACTACCGCTAACAGCCTTACCGCACAGTTGATTAATGGGTAAGAACTCGGACATTCTCGTCGAGGAAAGCAGGATACAGTTACATGTTTATGAAGGTTGGTGGGGTGGTTTTTTCCTAGCGAACTACCTGGCGGTCCTTGGAGACTGGGAACTATGCCGTAGTCTTCTTGTGGCGCGCGCGGAAGATGGCGTCGATCTCCTCGAAGGTCTTGCCCGAGGTCTCCGGGAGGTACTTGACCATGAAAAGGCCGAAGAGCGCGAGCAGCACCACGAACGGCGTGAAGCCGTAGTCGTTGAGCGCGTCCGCGACGTGCGGGTAGCCGATGCCGACCACGAGCGTGCCGATCCAGTTGGCGAAGAGACAGATCGAGGTACCCGTGGCGCGGAGCTGGTTCGGGAAGATGCTCGTGGCGACGACGAACGGCAGCGGGCCAAGGGTCACAGCGAAGGCGCCCACGTAGAGCGCCGTGAAGACAATCGAGAGCCATGAGATGGTCGCGGTCAGCGAGATGGTGATGCCCACGGCCGAGACCAACATGGCGGCGTGGCCAAAGAGGATCATGCCGCGGTTGCCAAAGCGCGTGCCCAGCGCGCCGGCAAAAAACGTCGGGAAGAGGTTGACAATTGCGACGATGGTCGAGCCGACACGGTCATCGCTAAGGCCCGCATCCTTGAAGATGGACGACGAGTAGAAGAACACGGCGTTGATGCCCGAGAGCTGCTGCGCGAGCGAGAGCATGATGGCGAGAATGGTCTGCATGCGGTACGCCTTGGAAAAGAGTGCCACAAACGGACTCTCGAAGTCTACCTCCGAGGCGGTGCCCTCCGTGCCGTTGAGACTCGTACTCGGACGTGCGGCTCCCTCCTCGGCGGCATCCTCCGGGTCGTGCACCTGCATCCACGCAAGTGCGCGCTTGACGCTGCCCTCGCCGTAGAGGCGGACGATCTCGCGCTCAGCCTCCTCGCGGCGGCCCTTGGTGATGAGCCACGAAGGGCTCTCGACCATGAAGAGCGGCGCGCAGACCAGGAAGATCGCGGCGAGCACGATCGGGAAGCCAGCGATGTAGCGCCAGCCGCTCGAGGTGTCGGCGAAGAAGAACGAGATGCCGACGAGGATGATGCCGACGCCGACCGAGCACTGGTAGAGCACGCCAAGCGGGTTGCGGAGGTGCGGCGGCGCGATCTCGTTGATGAAGCTGTTGGGGATGGACGAGCTAGTGCCCGAGCCGACGCCACTGATGAAGCGGCCGACCGCGAGCACGAAGACCGTCGAGGCCGAGGCCTGGACGACCGAGCCGACGATCACGACGATCGCATTGAGCATGAGCGACTTCTTGCGGCCCATGATGTCGGCCACGCGGCCCGAGCCGAGCGAGCCGATCATGCCGCCGACGATCCAGCCGTTCACGGCGAGCGACCACTGGCCGGACGAGTGGCCCGGGAACATGAGGCATTTGCCCTCGGGCACGGGATCGGCGTCACAGTCGTCCTTGTTGTTGAACGTCGAGAGGTTGAGCTGCGAGACAGACCAGCCGAACTGCACCACGAGGAGCAGCACGAGCAGCACGCTCGAGTAGAGCACCGGGTTCACGGCCACGTGCTCGGGCTTGGCGGGCCCGTCGTTCAAGTTGGAGAAGGTCTCAGGCTGCTGGGCCTTGGGTGTCGAGACGGTGACGTACTCGGCGCCGTTGCGCGCGGCGGGCGTGGCTTGGATCGACGGGCTCGAGGCGGTGTTGTTCGGAGCCATTGCGAGAAGCGGAGTGAATTGGAGACTGAGCAGAACGGAGGCCGGCGAAACTGCAAGCGCGGGATTCGACGGACGAGAGGGGGCGTGTCCCCCCTTGAGAAGGAGGGGGGATGTCAGAGGAGGCCCTCCGCCGCCTCCCAGAGGAGGTCCCCTTCTCTCATCAAGCGATGAGTGGGGGGTTGGCTCATTCCTGCATGCGTAATGCTACGGAGCCGCGGCATGTCGCTATCATCATCCGGCCTGTTTCTGTGGTTGAGCCTGTGGAAACTAATTTTCAAACGCACTTCTCACACTGCGACAATATCGAATAGGCTCTATTTCATGCCTGTGTTATCCAATACTGGGACTTGACAAAAACGACTGGCTGAGACCTCCCAGGGAGCAGCCTGCTGCGCGTCCGGATCTTTTCGCGAAGGGACAGAAGAGCGGCGACGCTGACCGCGCACCACGAAGGCGCCCGCTCCAATGGGCGCCCGTTCTCCACGTCGCCTTCGATCTTTTTCCTCGCTCTCAATGCGAAAACTACTTGTTTAGAATGCCAGCTTCTCGTCCATGGAGCGCCTCTCGTGGGCGGTCGTTCTGTGATGAGGCTGCTCAAGCTAAAGCAACCGAGCAAGTCCCAGTGTCTCGCTTTCTTTCGCAGCTCGTCGACATGTTTGAGCGAGCGCTTGTCACAGGAAAGGGTTCGGTTTCTAAATAGCATCTGCCTCATAATCAGGTGGAAAATCGATTTTAGCAAATCCCAAAACGTAATTATCATTTTTAGACGACTCAGCAAACTTCAGAAACGCGAGTGCAGTTGGCGATCCCAGGCGGAAATCGAGGCAAACGTGGTCTATGCAGCGCGCAAGCGACGGCAACCGGCACACGAAGCTCAGAAAGGGAGATGAGCCCATCGCGGCCGGGTGCAAGGACGCGTCACAACTTCAGAATCGGCCGTGCAGATTTGGCGCATCCTTGCGCCCTTGAAGTTGGGGATGCGCAGGCTCTCGCGTTGCTCCCTTTTTCTCCTCGACTAGTTCCGCGTGGGTGCACGGCGCTGCGGTCTCGGATACACAAACTATACCAGCGTTTGTATGTGGGGGAAATCCCGTCCACATTTTCAGAGCGCGGACCCTGTCGTTGACCAGCTGCGGATACCGGTACCCTACACCAAGCACCAATGGTCATGTCGCACTTTCTGCTTGGCGAGCGCAGCGCGCTGGATCTCCGTTTCCACCTGGGACTTGGCCAAGGTCTGGGTCATGGTCAACTAATAAACTCCTCGTCTTGAGGCGCGTTTACGGTCTTTCTCCCGGATCTTTGGCGCGAGGCCTCGACACGCTCTTTTTGCGTGTGGGGCCCTCATGCAAAAAGAGCGTGTCGATGGAACTCGGCCGCAGCGCCGGATCCAACGCCACGATCGCAGTGTCTATGCCTGCTTG
>JAMFLL010000503.1:0-34659 GCA_027475725.1 Pythium rhizo-oryzae
ACTACCATTGTGGTCGCATTTCCCCTTTGGCTTAAGCTCAAAAGAACCATCAATAAAGGGTACACAACGTGAGGGACTAGCCAGAGCTGGTTGAGAACCTAGCTCGCTCGCTTGTCTTTTTATTACCAGCTAGCAGCGCGACCCCTTCGCTGGTACTAGCTGGTAGGGAGAGTAACAGAGCCTATCTGCGTTTTGCTTTGCATACGCCACTTCATCACACATGTGGGGGGGCGGGGATCATTGCCGAGTACTTTTCGGATGTTTTCCGAGTAAGGCTCCTTTCGAATGGTTTTCGAGTAAGATGACCGACAAGGAATGTTTCCCGAGTACTCCAATTTTAGAAGACGACATTCGAGTAACACGCGAGTAATGTCATTACGTCGGGGGAATCATTGCCACTACTCAGGTATCAGCTGCAACAAGTTCATGTCACTAATAAGGGGTGTCACAATCTACTTGGCCGTTTTGCGGTCGTTACAGAGACACAGGATGACCCTGAATGCTTCCGGCATACATCTTTTATTAGCGTCGTTACACAAAGTAATATTGATGGTCAGTCGAGTTGCGCGTCGTGTCAGAGAGCCTTTGAAAGGCCAGAGAGCCTCCTAGGGAGTTCCCAAGGGCCGTTCCCGATTTAGACACACGGGAGCAACTTTCTTGGAGGCCGATCCGCTCAAGGTGGGCGAAAGTGAGAGGGAGCCGCCACAACAGAATCGCAGGCAAAGTGACGTTCGTTTCCAATGCAGAGCGCAGCAAGCGCAGACAACGCAGCCCTGAGAGGGACAGCACGCATGGAGTCTCTCGTGAGAATCCCCGAGAATCCTGTGCCGGCTCCCCCAGCCAAACGCACACACCGAAATACAACTGGGCTCGACTTTGCACCTACCAATCAGAGGCGGATGCTCTTTGTGCCCTCAAGCCTCCCGGTGACGAAAATCTCGTCTACAAATTCCACCAAAACTACGGCGGAAAGGGGAAGGGCGCGCGCGTTTTCCGTTGTCATTCACATGAGGCGTGCGAGCATTTCCTGCGCGTGCGCCCCCACGGGGAGGAATGGATCGTTGACCAGGACGGTGCGCACAAAACGGGACTTACAGGTGCTCGGAAGACGGGGATATCGGCGCACGTTAAACACGACGTCAAGAATCTTTTGATCGGTACCGGTCCCGTTGGCTGCGACCGCGCCCTTCGGGATCAGCGCAGTGCGGATTCAGACAAAATCTCCCGCATGCCAACAGAAACTCAGCTCAAGAACTTCAAAGCAGGGATGAGGAGGAACATGGAAGGTGCGTATCGCCTCTCTTCCTCTCCGTGATGTACTATAACTAACGGTATCTGCGTTCGTGCAGGTGGCTGGGAGATAAAAAGTCCAGCAGTGATTCATGAGTGGGGAGCTGACAAATTGTTCTCCACACGAGTGGAGTTTTTTGGCGCCGAGCCTCTCCCGGGGGAGGTCCTGTTTGCGCCGTCGGTTTTAGACAAGATGGACGTGCTCGGTGTCATCAAAATTTTCTCCTATACTACAACCATCGGAGGCCGGAGCGTCGACTCCATCGGGATCGTTTTTACTAGCCGCCGCGTTCTCTGCAATGCGCTTCGTGCCCATCGCGACCAGTGCGGTGTTCTTGTGGGCGCTACGGATGGGACGTACAAACTACACTTTGGCGGGTGGACGCTCGTCAGCTTCGGAACGTACTGCACCAGATACGTTGATCACAACTACGCCAAGCATTTTTTGCCGATATTCTTCATGTTCGTTCGAACGGAACACGAGGCAACGTACACGGAATTGTTCCGCTCAACGCGAGATTTTTGCAAATTGATATTCAACATTTCGCTCGACATCAAGTTCGGGAGCCTGGACCACTCGTGGCCAATTGCTAATGCTTTCCAGTCGGTCTGGCCCGACGTCTCTCTTGTGACGTGCTGGCCGCACTTCAAGAGGAAGAGCGGCGAGCACACAAGGGCGGCTTGTCAACCGGGCGTACTACGACTCCCACATCAACGTTCACATCGACTGGGTCCAGGAAGCTCGGTCTGCAGAGCAGTTTGGTGCACTTGTGAAAATTTGCGTTGCGATGTGGCGCAAGGACGGTGAGAATGACTATGCGGATTGGTTCGTTGACAACTACGCTCAATCGCCATGGAACTCGTGGTATGCTGCTGCGGCGGGACAGGCCATGGGGATTGTGCCGTCCCAGAACGCGCTGGAAGCGTTCAACGCCAGCATAAAAACATGCTGTGTCCGTGGACTGCGTGCCCCCACCGCAACTGTGCTCAACCAGTCTCTCCCGAATGTTCTATCCTACTGTGGTAAAGACGATCAAGGTGCATTTGCTGGGCATTTTGGAGAAGGTGCGCATGCCACACTCGCGTATCTCACATTTCATCAAAAGTCCCTAACTATTTGCTTCATCCAGGACCAATCCCCGCTGAGCTGTTCGTGAAAGCGAAGTCGCTCGTTGATGACAAGCGCAACTATATGAGGCTTGGTGCAGCATCTGACCCCACGCGCACGAAATTTGTGCTGTACAACGCCAGTAAGTATGCGTACACTGTCCACAACCGACACGGTTCGACGGTCACAGACGCCCGAGTCAAGAGGTCTGCATCTCCCCTCCTCACCAATCTCAACTGCATGCCCCTGGTCGTCTCAAACTGATGGTATATACGAATGTGTAGGTACATCAAGTCACTCCACGGCGAACTGGCAAAGAACGCCCAGCCAACGAACATTTGCCTTCATTATTTGTCCATCCACCGGGTACAAGTACTCGACAATAGTCTTGAGCCGTTCCAACTACGCACGAACTGGACCCGCCATGAGGTGCGTACTCCGTGAAAAGTGTGGCGTGGTGCACACACAGTGGGCTCTTGCGCTGATCTCCTGGTTGGTCTGTTTGTGCATAGATATCCCGTGCTCGACAAGGCTACGTGTGTGGATGTAAGGGTAGTCGTCAGAACGGATGGATATGCAGTCACATTCTGGCGACGATGGCCCTCATGGGCACGATTGACCTCGATGGTGCCCTCTCGTCTCTTCCGATCCGACTTCCGCCAGGAGGACAGGTCAAGGTTCGAGATGCCCTCTCGCAGGACACCAACGACAAGAGGTTCTTCTCTGTGGAGCGACTGGTCAAGTTGTTCCAGAGGCTGCCCGCTCGTAATCTCCATTGGAACCTCCTCAAGCCCGAGGGGGATGGAGCGATAGTGGGGACGATCGTGAAGTTGGTCGCCGGAAACGGGCGGTACAAGTGGGAGGTGAACTACAGCGACGGGTCGTCTGACGATTTGGAGTGTGAAGCCCTAGCTGAGGCAATCTCGTACAGCCACTCGGTCGGCCTAGCCATCATGGGAAAGCTGCTGTGAGCAGCCGCGCAGACTCCATCTCGTCCATATTAGATACCAGTTGCATAGATTGTACATTTTCTTACTCGGCCGTCATACCACGCACGGGGCTCACTGCCTGTACTCGCAGATCATCCAACGCAGCGCACTTTACTCGAAAACCAGCGGGAAACAGCCCTTACTCGGAACTCATCCGAAAAGTACTCGATTCTAATGCCGTCTCACATGTGGGGCGCTGTGACGCCTAGCTGGTTGTTGTTCGGCTCGGTGCTGGGAACTGACGGCAGGATCTTGGACTTGCGCCGTCAACGTAGAAACATCTCCGCTTTCGATCGATCCGTCGTTCCACTCCGATCGCTTGATCCACCAGTGTACGTCGAAATCCAACGGGACAAGAGGTTTCTTCGTACGTCTCAATTGCCGAAGCTTATGAACGCAAGGGAGTCCTGTTGTCTTGGTGTAGACACCACTGCAGACGGTGTTCGTGCTGAGATCGAGTTGCTTCTCGCATTGGTTGAGCGCGTGGTTGTGAATCTTCTTTCTAACAAACCGAAACATTGCCGATAGATCAGTTCTTGATTTGCCAAGGGTATCCGACTTGGCATCATGGTAGCTCGTCAGATACGTAGACCACCAGGCTTGAAG
Organism: Pythium rhizo-oryzae; assembly: GCA_027475725.1. Lineage (NCBI taxonomy): Eukaryota > Oomycota > Peronosporomycetes > Pythiales > Pythiaceae > Pythium > Pythium rhizo-oryzae. Next base: position 3,994 of record JAMFLL010000503.1, read on the forward strand.
GCGATGATACAGCGACAAAAGATCGCCAGATGAGGCGTCCAACTAACGCTTCATACTGCGGTGTTATCCTTCCACACGCGACGCTGTCTGGAGTCCAAAATGGCGCACCTCATCGGTCCAGCAACGGACAATCTTCTTTTTCCACTTGTGCAACCACGTGGTATCCAGGTAATCAGTTTCTTTTTGCGACAACGACCGTAGCTCGGCTCGACGAAGTTCGCAAATCTGCTCCGTCTCAGCTCGAACGAGTTCAAGAAACTTATCACAAAATTCGCGGTGACTGGGAGAGTCCATAAAGACCTGCCGTCCTTTCGCTTTAGTAGCCTTTTCGTCGACGACGCGCTGAAATGTTTGACGCGCGTGTGTTTCAACAGCTTTGATCACGTGCCATAGGCACAATAGCACCAGTACGTCCGGAAACACAGCTTCAAGTGCGCTCAGCAGCGCGAGGTCGCGATCGACGAAGATCACGTTAGGTAAAGGAATGGAGCTTGTAAAGAGGGTTTTCTTGAGTGACGTCAGAGCCCACACGTAGTCTTCGGTTGCTTCCCCTCGCAGGAATACGTTTGCAAGATGCATCGTGGTGTTCGTACCGCTTGTGCCGATCATGTTGAGCAGAGGCATGCCGAATTTGTTAGTCTTGTACGTGCAATCCATCAAAATAACGTTGGGGCTTTCAGCAAACACATCGAGCACTCGCTGGTCGGCAAAAAAGAGGTGCGACAGGCAATCTTCAGCGTCAGTCTTCGAGAAACAAACCGTTCCTTGACCCTCTAGAACGCTGAGAAGGTACTCGGTTCTTGTCTTGTCGCCCACACGTTCACGCTCCACACGATCACGTATGTTGGTGATATCTGAGACTCGGAGCGCAATAGTCGGGTCTGCTTTCTTGAGGCGGGCAAGAGTTTGAGTCGGTCGGACACCAATCTCTGCGTCTGCAATGATCTCCCTTTCAATTTTAGGGGTGCGGTCCACGCGACGAAGAACCGAATGTGTCGAGGCCTGCGCGCAAGCGGCATGGTTATGGGCGCACACGTTCACACCGTCTCGTTCGATAACGTCGTAACTCTTGATATACCACCGTCCTGTGGCCAAGTCACGGTAGCCATCCACATGCATCGAGCAGTTTGTTTTCTTGGTCGATGTCATCTCCGCCTCTTTTTGCCGCTCTTTCTTGGCGCCGGCTTGTGTGTGACGTGGTGGTCGCACTTGAACTCAACGCGTCGAGGACGTGCCTCTGCCGTCTTGTCCTTGCGGGTGGTTCTCTTTACCACAGCGTAACCATGCTTCCGAGCGGAGAGATTGATGGCATCATACAGATCCTCTATGGTGTCGTACCAGTGAGTTTCTCCGTCAAAGGCTGGAATGTAGTGCAGCTCTTGGGTTAGAGAGTCGTCGGTGCTGTCCGCCTTGCTGCTGGCAGAATCGCTTCTATCGCGATCCAGGAACAATTCCATCTTGTCTATTCGAACTTGATCGCGCGTGGCAGAGATTCCAGTGCGCCTTGCCCATGCTCGAACAGCTTCACTTCAGACCGGCAACGGTTGCACGGCTCCTCGGCGGCGATTACAGGGCTTTCGAGGAGCCTCTGTCCGTTACTCTCTCGGAGCCTCTATCCGTTACGTCACCACCATGCCAGGGAAACGGTTACGCTCCATCGATCACTGTCATCGGGTTACTTACCCACCTTTGGGCTACCTAGGGTTACGTTACATGCATTCCTGATGTACACACTGGTACATTGTACCATATTCCTGGTACGGGTGCGCTGAATTGGAGGTAGGGGTGCGCTCTTTAGTGTCTCCCGCGCTCTGTGTGTCCATACCCACTTCAACTTGGACGACCCAGCCTCCAACATTATGCTCTCGTCCAGAGGTTGAGGTACGCTGCTGTGCACGCAAACACGGCGTGCAGAAGGACATGACGGCGTGCACGCGAAGGCATACGGTATCATAGGAGCGAACGCCGCGCCGGGTAGCGTAGGAGAGAGTCCGAAAAATACAAAAAACCTTCCAAATTCCAGAGGGTGCTTCGAAACAACAGAAGGGGTGTGGTACTAAAACCCTACCCCGGATCTCACAAGGTGATCTGTGCCACGTACCTGTATCGGGTCCCTGGCTTGTGCCGTTGGTTTGGTCTTGACCCGCCATCCAACCGGCGCGAGTTCAAACCCCGCTTGGAACTTTGGTGGGCTCACCCTGGTTTTTTGGTTGGGGCTGACAGTGGGGCGGTTACGTTGGGTTGGGCTGAAAAAATTACAGAAAGAACCAGGGTTCTAGCCCCCGATCTCCTCGTCGCGCCACAGAAGGGGTAGGGTTGTACATTGGGGTAACAACCTTTTGGAGAAACATTCGGCTCACATCGGTTCCCCCCACAGGACACAATCACTCCCAGCCCCATTTGGGAATTTGCCGTGTGGTGGAGAGGTTGATCGTCGGAGGAGGGTTCGTCGAGGGTCACGAGTTCCAACAACCGACCTCGAGTGCTCTATCATCACCACCACTCAGCGCCATGGGCTCATCGTCGGCAGCGACAGCGAGGAGGAAGACCGTCCGCGTCTTCGACGCTTGCGCCGCGGTACAGAAGCCCGCGTGATCGCCTCCGATGCGCCTGCCCACCAGTCTGAAGATGCGGCGGGCGACAACGTTCTCATGGATGCTGAAGACGATCCCCCTGATCCAGAGGCAGCAACCGAAAGAGCCCGTTGAAAAATCCTGCAGCGGAAGATCTACCAGTGTACGGCCCGCTTACTCTTCATCCCGACCTACCAACACCGCCGGATCGTCACCCAACCCGGCGATGGTGGAACCGATACAACCCTGCCGCTCCGGTCGAGGACAAAACGTACAACGTCCTGGAGGTCGTGGATCGCGTGGGTGAGGTACCCCACCAAGCCTACCTCGTAGTGTGGAACTGCAAGCCAAAGCAGTTCACGTGGGTCTGGACCGAAGACCTCCTCGGCAACTACTACGTTGAAGGGATAATGGAGCGCGTGGACGAGTGGGTCGACTCTGGGCGGGTGGGGCGCTTGTCGGATGTACCCCGACGAGCCACCGCAAAAGACGAAGGCTTGTGCTTCATGGAGGCGTGTGGGATCTTTGTGCTCAGTACTTGGGCGCCCTGGTGCAATTACGATGGAGCAGTACGAAGCGTTCATGGACGCCAAGGGTCTACCCATCGACGGCGGGGTGAACAAAGAAGAAGTTATGCAGTTCTTCGAGAAGCTTCAACGAGAGAACGTGTTGCTAGACTTCAAGGCTTTCTTCGTCAAGCGACTTGTCGGCTCAGCTCACAAGGTGGCCGGCTTGGTTACACAAGCCAGAGCGTTGGAGCCTGGCTGGTATCTGGTGGGAGCTCAGTGCGAGACCCGTCTGCAGCACTGCTTCGCGGTGTGGGTGCCTGAAGGGGAGATAACCAACACAACGGTCAAGATCATCGATGGGTTCTACGCGGAGGGTGATCCTCCTTACGAGATTGAGCCCTTGAGCACGCTCGCGTGGCTGGATTGTGTTCTGTACATCCGGCGCTTCCGGTTCGTTGATAGCCTCCAGTTTACTGGAACGCGGAAGACGAAGAAAGCGCGCGCGAGGGAGAAGCGCTTGAAGCTTGGTCTCCCGGTCAGTTCGCTCTGAGTAATGGGTAATACAGAGAGAGAGCATTTCCTCACAGATAAGTGGCAATAGGCTCCACCGCCATTAGATTCCATATGCCAGGTGATACTGAGTGGCACACACAAACTATGGCAGAGTTGTCAACGCAAGAGCCGGGATGAACCGCTTCGCTGTCTGAAAATACTCTCACTGCCATCCTCATTCCAGAAACCGTCTCACTGCAGCCCGATGGAGAGTTCCGACGATGAAGATGCTCAAACTCATCGGTTTGTTATGCGCGAGGCAACGCGGGCAGCTGTAACGTTGTGGATCCAACGCGATCCATGTCGTCAGTGCTTGCAGAGTAAGGCTGCCGGGCTCGGGATATTCTTTGAGAACGTCACGTTCCTCGAGCCGGAAGAGAAGAAGTTGTGCATATTCACTGCGCTATTGATTCTTTCCTGCACCGACGACGCCAGGCCTCGCCGGGTGCGCTCGCGCGGAGAAAGAGTCGCATTCCGGTACTACGTCCCGTTCGTTGGACGCGTCTGCAAGGGATCATTCCTCGCTGTGTTCGGTATCTCCTCGTCGACACTTGCTCGATGCAAAGTCAAGATTCGCCGCGGCTGGCTTGTGGAGAAGTGGACATGGTGATGAAGCTGCTTGAATACACAATGCTGCAGTGATCTGGAATTGAGGATGACACAGTGCTTAGATCTTAAATGCTCTCTCTATTATCTCTCTTAGGTTAGCTTACACGACTCTGCCTTTATGGACTACATGAGGGAAGTTCCCTACACTGCTGACAACGCGTATCCGACGATTGTCCCCTTTGCGAGGGCCTTCTTGTTCTTGTTGGCGAATTTCCTCTTCCTCGTCACTCCCTCAACGTACAGCCCAACGTGCATGCGGGCGGCACTCAAGTGGATACAATAGCCGAACTTGAACCAGAAGCGGCACTGGCACGTGCATTCGTCCGCATCCACGATCCACCCCGACGACGGCTGCTCGAACGTCTCCACGAGGTATTCGCTGATGCGTTCTTCTTCATCCAGAATCGTTGTGGGCTTCTTGAGTTGCCGTGGCGTATCGACACCGCGCTGGAGAACGCAAAAAAAGCGTCGGTTGCTTCCGCTCACCATGAAAGCGACGGAGCTGCGGTACCAAGACGTGACCCCTAGCCGATCATCCTTCTTCAAGGCCTTGTAACGTCGAATTTGATCCTCGTTGGGTCGAGGCGACAGCTCGAAAGCCTTCTGACGTGCCGCTTGGTGCCGCGACAACTTGAGCAACTCCTGGGCGAGCATGTTCATGTTGATACGCATCCTGAGCGTGTAGTCGCGCTTGAGCTCCTTGTTAAACTGCTCGACTGGGTTATTAGTCTTTGCAAACCCAATAGGCGATGACAGGCATTGCCACTCCGTAAAGCGTCCCGACAACCAGCCCTTCGAGAACCTGCGTTCGAACTCCGCGCAATCCGGGCGATCCTTCCACGCTTCGAGAGCATCCGCAACCCGCGCGTCCAGATCTTCGCGCGATCGTGAGTAGCTGATACGGTACACATGCTTGAACACTACCGTCCTTGTCGGAACCGACATCCCCGCGATGTACTTCCTCACGTTTTGCTTAACGTGGAAAAAGCACATGAGGTACACCGGGGGTGCCTGGCTCGGGATCTCTTGCGCGACGACGCTCTCGACAGCGTTGCGTTGGGCGTCGTCCGCGTCAGCCATGATGAAGCTCAGGTGTGGGAACTGACCGGTCACGATTCGGTACTGGTCGATGGTCGCGCGGAGGATGCATTCGAACTGGTGTTGCTTCTGATCTGACGTAATAAAGAAGCACACGGGATGAAACTGACGCGCGATGTCCGACACACCGATGATGACCACTGGAAAGCCGCACGTGTTGAGCTTGAACGTCGCGTCGAGATGGAGCACGTGTGATGACGCGTGGTCGAGGTTACGGATGAGGCGGTTGCACGAAAAGCCGACGATGAACGGCTCTTCGGTCGTTTCACTCGTGAGGAAGGGATCACCGTTCGCGTTGGTCGCGAAGCCGAACGCGTATGGCGTCTTCTCGTCCAAGTTGTGGTGGAATCGGTGAGAGGTGACTAGCGCCTCCATGTCCTCCACGTTGTTGCTGTCGGCCAGCTTGGAAGTGCGGTAGAAGTGCGAGTAGCGCTGAACCCGTGGGAGCATATCGACGGCCGTGTCGAGACTGAACGAGTCGATCATCTCGTTCAGGACGCGAGACGGCTTCAGCTTCGCGTCCGTCCTCTCACGCACGAATCGCTTCATTGCAAGGTTCAGTCAGACTCGAGGAGACATCACCACCGACACGTGATACCCATGTTTAAAGATGGTACACCGCTTCGTAAGATCGCACACTTGATGTACCACTCACAATGACGGCCACGACACACTTCTTGGCACGTCCGAGAGTTGCACTTGTAGACGACGTAGTGCATCGTGTGATCGACGTAGCGTGGCACGCAGACGGCGCAGACATCGTGCTGACTATTCTTCTTCAAGTACGACTTCTGGCCGTCGAGGGAAGCCTCCAACTCTTGTTCAGAGCAGTCGGCAAGCACCACCGACCATGCATACTCGAACGGCATGGCGGCTGATGCGGCGAGATCAGGACGAGAGAGAGAGAGAGAGAAGCTCGAGATCTACAACGCAAGAGGCAAGGGCTTTCGTGGCCTAGGGGAGCCACGAGCTTCTAGTCAACCATTCCGTTCGAATTGTTCGAGACGCCAGACCGGGGCGATGACTGGCCAATAGCAACCGAGTGCTCTGGAGAACACCCGGTGCCTCTGGATTTTTCGAGTTCGCTTTTTGGGTTTTTGCTGTGCATGTTGCACATCTGAGGCACTCACTGCAGGATTGTCGTGCTTCCTGTAGTTTTGGTCTTTTCCTCTGTATTTTTGGTACAGTTTTGTAGTGTAGGCGCACGTGACGTGGCCCGCGAGCCGTCCACAAAACAGACTCACACATATCAGAACGGGATGTCGACCGCGCTCCGGACATCCGCAAGTGCGCTAGCATGACCACTATACAGGAAGAGCTCCACGGATAGTCCAGTCGCTTGGTGCATGACACACATGCGTACGCAGGCATCGGGTACGTGAAGTCGAGCTCGACGTTGCAGCGTTGGCCCGTGTGGTCAAGCCAGCCCGATGCCCTTGTTGCCGTCGTCACCATCGCTGCCACCGTCTTCACGCGACTGGGGTGTTCGTGTTTATTGTGGCAGTCGGACACCGCGTACCGCAGGGCCATTGATCGCAGCAGGTGAGAATATACCGGAGCTGAGGAGCACGCTGGCGCCACCCCTAGTCACTCTCCCTTCGCTTAGACATGACGCGACGCAACACGACCGATAAACTCTATGGGACCACACGCGCCCACAACGCTCGAGACGGCGCTGGACAGGAGTTGCGTCAACGAGTCGCCCTAGTGCAGCGCGAAGGGTGACGCTAACGGTACATCGATGGTGACGCTAACGGTACATCGATGCGGCCGTTGCTGTGGCTCGGCTGTACTGGTGCGTGCGTACCCACTATCTCTGAACGGCATTGATAGCTGCGCATGCGGCGACAGTTTAGTTCGAAATGCACGTAGAATACTCATCTTGGTGCCACAACCAGCGCCACCTGTCTTACCCACTGACCGCAGTCACTATGTGATGTGGTTTCCGCCCCAGAGCAGATGTCCATCGATTTCGGCTGACTTGTGACCAGCCAATGACCTCACATAGAACCTCAGACCTGCTGATGATACCTCACAATAAAACCTAGCTTGACCATATGTGAGATCCGATCACAAATTACCCGTAGGGAATCACTTGTTCTCGAAGCGAAGCAGAGAGTTTGGGCAGCAGGTGGGGAGACGTGATGTGACTCGTTCGAAGTGAACGTTGATTGGCTATAACTATGATGTTGATTGGTCAAATATACTAATAACTGCATAGTTTTAGACCAGTAAGCAGAAACAGACACTGTATGAACGGATTTGATTGGCTGGTCAGGAAATGGGTACACCGACATTCTACCCGTCCTCAGGTACGGTGCGCCGCTGGGCAAAGAGGTTGAGACGCTCGTGAACAAGCGCATCAGCGTCAAGGTGAAGCAGCTATGCGGTATGACCTGGCTGGACAGGCTAAGCAGGCTTGGAGGTCAATACCTCTTCTCGGCCACACGCGTGGATCGGCGGGAGGTGAGGCGGTGGCGCCGAGGAGGAGGATGCTGGCGAGGGGCGGATGACGGCGTACATGACTCGCTAGCGGCACTGCCATCACCTCCGAGGCCGTGCGAGCGGCCTCGCTGCCGCGTCTTGTTGGAAGAACAGCGCCAGCGTCGACGCCTGGCCGCCGATGCCCTTGCAGTGCGCAGGCGTCATGTGCGTGAAGCCCATGACGCTGGCGTCGACCTCCACCAGGATCTCCGCGGAAAGCGGCGGCTAGGAGTCGTGGAACTTCATGATGGTGTACTAGTGTGTCGCTCGCTCCTGGCAACGTGGCCGCACGTAGGGCGTCCGAGTTGATGGGAATGCCACTAGTAGGGAGGGCCTGGGCTCTGCTGACGTGTCTGATGGTGAGGTCTCAGGATGAGTCTTCTCGTGCGGTATTCATCCAGTCTGAGTTGAAACTGAAGGTACTTATGTTCGGTGAATACTGGTTTACTGTTACGTCGCTTCGAGATGCCCCGTGCGCGAAGCGCGCGCCCGAGTGTCTAGAAAGCGTAAGACGATCTGGCTGGAATGAACTAACGCATTTTGATTGGCTATAAAGGGAAGCTATTAGAGTCATGTCACTTCGGAAAGGCAGCGTCGAAGCATTGCTGCAGGTTTCCTTGTGGCTGCGCAACGCAGTCTCCACGCACGCCGTGGTTGTGCTCATGAGCGTCGAGCTTGTCGGAGCGTGAGTTCCGTCCATGCCGGGCTGGAGCTTCGGGGTGCTCCATCCGGTGAGCGAAACGCATAATATGCACCAGAACCTATGCTCAACTGGTTCACGTCACTCGCCAAGCTTGAGAACGGCCTCCACGCCGACCGCGGGGTCAACCCGATAGAAAGCACCAGATGCGTCGTGCTAAGACGGTCAATCATAACTCGGCTTGGTACGCGAGCTCCTCCACAACGATGAGGCTCCATGGACCGACCGGTTCCCCAAACGCAGCTACGATAGTTCTCGTACCCTATAACCTGATATTTGTCTGTGACCGAACTTCAAACCCTCCGGGTGCTCTAGCTAGATGTCGACAGGTAGCTGAAGGGCTCTCGGGTTCTACATTGTAGCTAGCACACCTCACAATCGCAATTGCAAACAAGCTCGTGGATCGGGGGGGGGGGGGGAGTCGGCACGTGCGCGTGTCGACCAAAATGCTCCAGAAGGGACGGGTCGCCGCGCACCCGTAGCAGCAGATTCAACATAGAAAGCTGTCACCCACGACGATCACCGACCCAGCGGCCACTGCGCCGGCATCGATCAAATCCAAACGACTAGTATTGACTGTTCCATCGACACCGAAGTGTGCGCCTTCTATAGTTTGCCCAACCGCGAGTACTATATGTTCCTCCATGGCGTCTGCTCGCGCGCGGCGCTCGTGTACATCGGCGCGAACGTACGGCTGTACGCGACGCTCGAGATACTGTCGCTCGCGGCCATGACGCTCGTGCTGTAAACGCCATGTCGCGCTTGAGGTCGTCCATCAGCTCGCGATCGAGCTTGAGGACCGTGGCCAGCATTTAGTCCAAGCTGCTTCTCTGGTTTGTCTACAGCATGCATAGCACGATCGTGCAGCTTGGTTCGTGCTGCGTGGGGCATTGGTCAGGAGGTGGCGTCGGTATGTGATGCGGCGTGTGCGAGTTGAAGTGGTTTGTCAGAGTCTCTGGCCTGGATATCAACCACCTCCTCTCTGACTCAGAGAGGAGGTGGATGATATTTAGCCAATCAGGTGACAGGTCTGGCCGTAGCTCGTTGAGCTGACGCGTTCCTCTTGGGAGCAGCTGATGATCGGCCCATAGTGAAATCAACACAATTGAAAGCCGGATTGACAAAGATATCTGGAAATCGGAGGCGAGTTTGGTTACGGCCGCACCTCAAAAGACATATCTGTCTTACGGGAACCGATGAATCCTGATTCCCTACGGGTAATTTTGTCCAGCAGTCTAGTGCGGAAGGATTCCAATCCTTCCGGACTAGACTGCTGGCAAATCCTGCCGCGCCGAAGAGCCACTCACACATGGTCAACTTCACTATGCGTGAGTGGCTTAGATAATCTATCTGGGTCTCCATCTCCTCCCTCAAATAGCTAGATTATCTGTCTGCGTTGGATGGAGGAGCAAAAACTGAGGGTCGACGGGAGAGGGGTCGTTTAGCTGCAGTGTAATCCAGGAGGATAAGCGGTTTCCAGTTGCAGTGTAAACCAGAAGGATAAGCTGTTTTTGCACCAATATCTAGATAATCTATCTGGGTCCGTGAGAAATGGTAGCTACCGAAAATAGCCAGCTTTTGAGTACCCTGTGGTGAAGCGCGAGTCGCCCCGGCACCAGAGGCTGCGGTGCTGCGTAATACGTCAGGTGAGTGCACCTGGCATACAACAAGAGCGATTACAATGGCGTTGGCGACGACGACGGCTCGCAGCTACTCGCTCAACAGAACGCTCAGGGGGGCGCCAGCGCAAAACAGCGGTAGGAGTGCCGGTGCACGCTATGTGTTGGGGCAGAGGACGGCTGAGCGGTCAGACGTGCTTTCTGCGCATCGCTCACAGAGCATGTTCCGCTCTCACTAGTCTACGGTACTGGACCACGTTCAGTCTACTCAGCGACTCTCAGAGCTGACCAACTGAACGCGGACAATATCCGCAGGTGCAAGGTGCCTATTTGTTCTCTAAAATATGCAGCAACCCACATAAGGTGCCTCATGTTTGAGCTAAAGTTCGGTTATCACCGGGCATGTTCTCACAGGTGCAGCGCACTAATACCACAACGCGGCACCAAAATCGAAGAACGACACCAAAATCGAAGAACGGCACCAAAATCGAAGAACGGCAACATAACCTGAAGAAGCGACGACAAATATTGAGAAAATCAGTTTTTTTGCCGCCCTTCATAACCTCCACTTCAGCCTCTGATTTGTCTCTAAATCGGGTTAAAAAAAGTGCAAACAGGGGTTAACCTCACAATTATGGTTAACCTCTTCATCAAACAAAACACAACTTCGACCGGGCAAGCCATGGCCCATGGCTTTAGCCCATGGCCCACGGGCACGAATGTACTCTACCGATGTGCGCTCTGCACGCAGTCACACTTGTGTACTTTTGCTGTGTCACAGCTTCGGATGATAATAAGGTTCTTAATGTGTCTTGCTGCAGTCTGCAGCGCTGCATCGCTGTTGCCACGGTTGCACGGTTCTCTGTTGGAAGTGAGTGGAATGCGAGCCGGAATGCTCCAAAAAAAGAGGCATTCCGTGGCGATTCATGCTCTATAGGGACACAAACTCAAACAGGCAACATGTGAAATTGCGAGGTCGAGCTCCTATATCAGGGTTGGTTGTTGGAATAAGGGGTTCTCTGTTGGATACATACAATAAATCGGAGTGGATAAAATATATAAGGGCTATTTTGCGAGTGATTAGCAAACCCAACGGCCATAATGGATGAATTCGACAATAGCACTACACGGCACCAATACCACAACGCGGCACCAAAATCGAAGAACGGCACCAAACTCGAAGAACGGCAACATAACCTGAAGAAGCGGCGACAAATAGCACTACACGGCACCAATACCACAGCGTGGCACCAAAATCGAAGAACGGCACCAAACTCGAAGAACGGCACCAAAATCGATGAACGGCACCAAAATCGAAGAACGGCACCAAAATCGATGAACGGCACCAAAACACGAATAACGGCAACATAGTCTGAAGAAACGGCGACAAATAGCACTACACGGCACCAATACCACAACGTGGCACCAAAATCGAAGAACGGCACCAAAGTCGAAGAACGGCACCAAAATCGAAGAACGGCAACATAACCTGAAGAAGCGGCGACAAATAGCACTACACGGCACCAATACCACAGCGTGGCACCAAAATCGAAGAACGGCACCAAACTCGAAGAACGGCAACATAACCTGAAGAAGCGGCGACAAATAGCACTACACGGCACCAATACCACAACGTGGCACCAAAATCGAAGAACGGCACCAAACTCGAAGAACGGCGCCAAAATCGAAGAATGGCAACATAGCTGAGGCTGGTTCCCAACCGGTGCCGTACCGTGCCGTGAGGGAAATAGACGAGTCTGATTGGTTGACATTTTTCTGTGGTTAGGGGTCTCAGTCCCTCGACGGCACCGAGCTTGTGCCGTGGCACAAGCCGGTGCCGTCGCGCCGTCGGGAATGTATCCGTAAACTACATCGAGTCCGTCATATATATCTCTGCGATCTTCACTTCGGATTCGAACTTCGCGCCAACATGCCGCGATCGCGCTCGCTCCACCTCATGCGCCTCTTGCAGGTGCAACTGCTTCTCATCGCGCTCGTGACGAGAAAGTCCGCAGCCAAGTGCTTGCGGCGCACGCGTATCGACTGGCCCAGCCACTCCAAGCGCTTGATTGCCGAAAGGCAATTCGAGCGCAAGTACAAGATGTCGATCAAAGCGTTTGAAGAGTTGGTGTAAAAACTAGCGCCGGCACTGTACGTCGACGAACTACAGTCGAGACGCAGAACGGGCACTATGCCCATCACGCCTGTCAACCAAGTGCACATGTGCATTCGATGGCTCGGTGACGCCTCCTACCACGACGTGCGCGAGACAGCGGGCGTGAGTAAGAGTGCGTTTTACCCAAGCGTCCACCGGGTGATTGCAGCGATCATCAAGCATCCTGAGCTCAAGATCCGGTTTCCCGATGGGGACCAAGCGCTTCGTGAGAGTGCACAGCAGTTCGCACGCTTCAGCAACGACAACGTCTTCAAAGGGTGTGTTGGTGCGATCGACGGATGGCTCTGCCCCATCAAGGTGCCAAGGAAAAGCGAGGTCGGGCGCGTCACCGCGTTCTTTTCCGGACACTACCAGCGGTATGGCGTCAACGTGCAGGCGTGTTGCGACCACTTGAGTCGCTTTACGGCGATTGCGTGTTTAAGTGCTGGTGGGTCTGGCGATTCACTGGCGTTCACGCGGACGAGCCTAGCGGCAACTGCGATGGACCTTCCTGCCGGTCTCTATCTCGTTGGGGACAACGCCTATGTCAACAGCAACTATCTACTGACGCCGTTCCCGAAACCAAAAAACACGACCGTCTACCACGACAGCTTCAACTATCATCTGAGCCAGCTACGTATCCGAGTTGAAATGGCTTTCGGCCTCCTGATCAAGAAATGGCGCATCTTTCGAGCCCCTCTCGAAGTCAAGTTCGCAAATGTTGCGAAGGTCATCATGGCAGCCTGCACGCTGCACAACTGGTGCATCAATGCGCGAATTCGCGAGCATGGATCCTACAACGTCTCCCAAGATGAGAGTATTCTTACGGCGCTGGCAGAAGAGAGAAATGCCGCTCCGATCGCCCCTCCCAAGCGGATCCGGAAGGGACCACTAGGACTCAGAGAAGTTGTGGACAAGAGTGTGGACAAGAGAGACGCATCGCGGTATCGTCAGCTCTATCCTTTATTCCGATTTGGACGCTGAAAAGCAAGTCGACTCAGAGTACCTCCGCAGCGAGATCCTTCGCCTTCTGGAGGAGCGAAACATCGTGCGACCCTAGCCCAACGTGGCTCGTCGTCTACGAGAGCAAGAAGGAAACGCGTAGGAGGCCGTAGCTCTACTCATGAAGTGTTATCCGTGTTTGTGAGTTTTACTTTTTCGAAATGCACGCCAACAACTAGTCCAGTCGCACGCTTGGACTTTCACGTTAGAGCAATCCCTTGAGCTCTGTGTCAAACGCTTTGATACGGCTAGTGTAGAACGCAATGCTCTCGAGCAGATCTTGGGCTGCTTCCCCTTCAAGGATCGTGGTATCGAGACGATGCTGGGTCTGCTGGACCAGCATGCGCAGTTTCGAGATGAGATCCAGAAGCTCGTCGACGCGGTTCTTCGGCTGCTGCGCTGCACGAATGTCGGCGGCGATCAATTCAGTGGTCCTGTTGACCGAGTTCACGACTTCTTGCTGGAATCTTGTCATCGAAGAGCTGGATTCATCGACAGAGTCTGCCGGCAGACGCCCCGAGTCCAGTTCGTCTTCTGGACGAAGCCCGCCTTCCACAAACGTTATCACATTGGGCTTGACCTCAAGGCAGACGCGAAGATAGCCCACATCGAGGTTTCCGTCGCAGAAGGAGAAAAAATCCGCATCATGGGTCCCCGAGCGCGTGAATTTTGCATGTGCCATGGCGTACTTGCGTCGAATCCCCTTCCAGATCTCAAATAACTTGGCCGGGGCGTGCGGCACGATTGTACCCGGCTTGAGATGATTGTAGCGCGGGTGAGTTGACCAGAGCAAGTTATAGTCGTCGGTATTGGAGTGGAACTCGTTCGTGAAGTCTGGCCAAAACGCTGTGTTCTCGTTAAGCTCGCCTGCGTCGATCTGTGCACGGGAAGGCAGGTTGCCGATCGCTGCGAAAGAATCGCAAAATGCATCCGAAAATGCGATGTTCATGAGCCGAATGCCACAGTGCTTGGTCTTTCGCATGGCCACGAGCTCCTCGTCGCCGTTATCGTCTTGGCGTACGTGATCTCGAGCCGCATCGCGCTTCAGGAGCTCCTGGATGCGGTAGTCATTCGGAGTCTTTCTTGTCTGTTTCACCTTTCTTGCGGTGCATTCACGGCGTAGTTGCTCGGTCGTCCACTTGGTATAGTCGTCTGCGAGAGGGACCGGGCACTTGCCACCTTTCACAGTCCAGTTGCGAAGCACGGGCGCGACTCCGGCACTCTTTTCTTCGCCCTCGGAGTCGGTCAAGATGACGTTGATCCGATCGAGCAGTGCGTCAACCTCACGTCGAGTCGACTCCGCTGATTCGGCCGCACTCGGTGTGTTCTGCATGGTGAGATCAACAACAACACGCGGCTGCACGTCGAGCACTGGTGCTGTTTCCGCTTGCTCTGGATCATCGTCGAGTCGGGATAGATCGGTGTCTCCCGCTGGAGGGGCAGCCGTCGGCGCGTCCGCAGTAGGCGTTGGCACGTTCAGTGGCATGCGAAGCGCTGGCACAGGTACAGGCGACGCAGACGCCGGGCTTGGTAATGGAGGCGCGGGCGGGCGGGTACGCAGTGTGACGTGCGCTCGCGCTGCTGGTGGAGCTGCCGTGTGCTCACTTGGCTGCGCTGCCGCACCCCTGGCAGCGCGGGCGATCACGGGTGTTGCCGGGCGAAGCACGCGTGCCGCTGTGTCCCCGCCGTCACCTTGCGAATGGTGCGTGGAGGCTTGAAGGCCATGTTGCCGGCGTGTGCACTCGGGCTTGAACCTTGGAGAAGCGGCAAAACGACGAGTGAGAACGATTTCCTGACGTGGTTAGGGCGAGTCAACGCACCTCCTAGCGACCACACCCGACAGTAAAACCACAGCAAAGTCCGGTATGACCGTGTCTACCCTGTCGCTTCACGCCAAAACGATGGGTTCGCGCCATCTTGGATTGCGCGCGAAGTCACTCGCGTGTCCTTTTGTCGCATTGATCTTGGGGCGGATCCAAACGCTGGCGTCACCATGGGAGATCAAAACCGGTTCTACTGAAAATATACCGGTATCGAAGAGTATTCACCGAAATGTTTCCATGGCACGGCACGGCAAAACCGGTTCTACTGAAAATATACCGGTATCAAAGAGTATTCACCGAAATGTTTCCATGGCACGGCACGGCACGAAACGAGTCTCAACCCACGGCACAATCACTCCAAGTTGTGCTGCGGCACGACGGCACGGCACGGCACCGGTTGGGAACCAGCCTGAATAAGCGGCGACAAATAGCACTACACGGCACCAATACCACAACGCGGCACCAAAATCGAAGAACGGCACCAAAACACGAAAAACGGCACCAAAATCGAAGAACGGCAACATAACCTGAAGAAACGGCGACAAATAGCACTACACGGCACCAATACCACAACGCGGCACCAAAATCGAAGTACGGCACCAAAATCGAAGAACGGCAACATAACCTGAAGAAGCGGCGACAAATAGCACTACATGGCACCAATACCACAACGCGGCACCAAATCGAAGAAGAGCACCAAAATCGAAAAACGGCATCAACACGTAGAACGGCACCAGACCATTCATGTTTTGCAAATCGACATATGACGACGCCGTCAATTTTGTTAAAGATCGCCAGCGAGACCGAGCTGGGTTTAGAGTTAGGGTTTAGGGCTGTTAGGGTTTCGGGCTTATATCACGCGGGTTTAGGTCTAGGGACCTATGGATTAGGGTTTAAATGAGCGTTTCGTGGAGTTTAGGTGATAAACCAAATATCGCTCGGTGGCTAACTCACCCACTACTGTTGCAGACGAGGCCACCGACCGCCCATACACGACACCGACGACTCCACTGCGCCGCACGCTCACGACTCGAACGCCTCCGCCCGCGCTACGTGCTCGTTGGTGCCACCGACCAAGCGCGCCCGACAACCAGAGCGACCAATGAGGCGGAGGAGCCGTGCCCTACCCCTCCGCTGTGTTCGCGGTGCCCACGAAGAGGGGGCATCGTAATTAGCTCCCAATCGGACAGCAACAAGATTGCGGCCGTCTCGTTTAACAACAACCCCACAACAAAGGCGGTCAACTCGAATGACATGTCGCAGCATCCACAATCTTCTTGTGACCTTGGCACATTGTTCTATCCTATACCCACTCGGATCCATGTGCCAAACACGTTGTCCGCGGCACACGAGCCCTAGGCGATGGAGCCGCCTCACGGAGGCGCATGGTGTGGTCACGCCCGTTCCGGTTGATCTGCCAACAGCCAGCAACCACACGTGACTGAACGTCAGTCTTTTACAGTGGACCTCTTCCGTGATCACATGGCTGTCTAATCAACCTTTCAAGGGTGTGGATCTCATGAGCTGCACGAGACGTTCCGGTTTTCACGGAGATATGCTCCTCAGGGAGGACTCATGATTTGACACCCTGAGGTTGAGCAATCTGATGATCGTGACTACACGAGACTGCGAGTACAATACATGGAATGTAGATATGCATCTTGTGGATACAGAGCGTAGACATGGTCAACATCGATTGAATGGGCATCTTCGACCGATATCGTTACAAGAACCCCCTCAGTGTGAGTTCCTCCTATGCATATCACAAAGCAGCTCTTGTAGGGTAGTTATCTCTCGCCCCAGGCACATCCGCGGCGTTACAACAGACAGGAAGAGCCTGGGTGCGAGTCAGTCCTTGCGCGTACTGAGCGTGAAGACCGGACGCGTTGGCGTAGGTGCTTGGTCTGGGATATACTCGCGCACAGTCAGCTGCCAACCATGCGCATGCTGTGGCGGCACCAACGCCCAATCACGGAGATGCTCGACAGCGAGAACGAGCTATACAAGAACCTACCGGCGATCCAGGACTACCACATTCTCCGCATGACGAAGGCCAATCCCGGTGTCGTTGAGTGTAAGATCACACTAACGAGTGAGGTGAAGTCTTTTGATCTGCGTCGTGCGTACGACGGGATTCGTGTGTCGGCCGAGCGCGCGCTGGAGCTTTTCGACAGCGCACCAATCTTCCTTCACCACCCTTGAACCCCGAGAAGGTCCGCGATATCCACAGGAACGTTCGCCCATAAGTTCCTGCTGAGTTCCAAGACGATCCGCTCTACGCAGCTCCCAGTGAAAAGCAGGTGGAGGCCTCGAAAGAGATCAAGAAGAAGCGTGCACAAGCTTATGCTGCAAAGAAGCAGAAGAAAACGGCGACCCCTGACCCTCTAACCGTACGGATGGAAAGCCTTGTAGCTGCAAACACTCGTCAGAATGCCTATGAGTTCACGAGACGGAGGCACTCGAAAAAGCGCAAGTCGCGCGCTGCGTCTGAAGATGAAGAAGAAAGAGGAGTCCGACGAGTAGCGCGGCTCATTTTGATGCCTATGGAGGGAGCGCGAAGCATCGTGATGCTTACAAGTAGGGCGTGATACACTTTGATGCGTATGACGATGTTGAAGCTAGGTTATGAACGGGTTGTACCAACACTCATGGTGAGTTAGAAACCTGATATCTCTTCTTTGCTCTCAATGTTTCGAACATGACTGACTTCAATAGAGCGCTGCCGATTCTGAGTATCGACAGGATCAGCTTGTCGAAGTGGAATCAGATACGTCCAAAACCTCGCAAAAACTTTTTTGTCTGCCATTTTTGAACACCTTCCACATCGGATCCGGAGCTGTCAGCTACACCAGCGTGTAGAGCTCGCTTTGCTCTTCATTTCAGTATAATAACCCCAAATGGGTTTTTGAAAAATTTCCCGGATAATTTTTTTTGAAGGCCGATTACTCCAGCTGTAGACCAGGTTTATGCGTGGCAAGGAGTCCATTGGAAAGAGGAGATCACGCTCTTTATGGTGGTATGCGTAACTCCTATTCGTACTTAAAGGCAATAGTATCACTTGTTTTCCGTTGCCTCAAATGATGTTCTAGGCGGAGATGTGTTTGCCTGCTATGTTTGCTTGTGTAAAACGCCATATACCCACGCGATAGAGCTCCGGCGTCCGTTCCTCACCATCCGTGAGCCAAAAGCACCTTGATTTCCCATTCCACACGACTTGTGTGTGAGTGACAACTTATCCGTGCTTGGCAAGCCTAGGTTCAGCAGGGACGTGTTGTACGACGCACACTTCAGGATGTCGATCCACTCGTCAAGCGCGCTCATCCATGGCTGTCCGTCGCAGCTCATCGCGGTCAATATCCAGGACAATGTTGTGCTTTACGATCAGCTTGTCACCACTTCCTGCAGCACACAAGACACAAACACACATAGCAGCCGTGAGTTGTCCATTTTGTCATTGCATGAATAAGTATGTGAGTTAGCACGAGTGCCACCACCAACCACGTGATTTGAGAGGGTGACACGACTGACCACACAAACATTTCATCCCTCTTCGTATTTCTCTTGTTCTAGGGTTTAGCTCCATACTCCATTCGGACGACTGCGTAAACATGTACTGGTCAAACACACCTGTCTAAGAGTCTCGTCTCTGCTTGATTGACCGTTTTGATTGGCCATTGCACAATTAAACAGGTGATTTGTCCGCTGATGCACGTTCAATCCGGTTGATTGACCACTCGCGGCAATTAGCTGTTCGGGTATACACAATAGACACAATCAGCAATTTTCCAATTGCTCGTGTCGCCCGAGGAAGGTTTTTCGGTGCGGGGGGGGGAGGGGTTATGAGTTGGCGCCATTGCTCACGTGTAAGGTATGAGCCTGCAAATGGCGTCATTCAAAGAAAAATGATTAACCTGTTCAACTGCCCTGTCTGCTCATTACTCATTATGACCTTCTCTCATCACCTCTAAAATGCATTATACTGGACAGCGTCCATTCAGTACCCTTTCCTTTTAAGGAAGAACATCTATACCCGGCCAAGCGGACAACTTCAACCAGAAAAAAATGTGGCGGACGGCGATCTTGCGCGGAAGAACGTCGACCGCCACACTGCGCAAGGCTGCACAAAACAAAACAAAAAAGCAGCACGACCAACAAAAAGAAAGAAAACTGCCACGAACCGGGCTTCCTTTTCCTTTCGCGCGCTTTTGTTGTCAGCTGCTCGGCCAGGGAGAACTTCTCCGCCGCGGTTCCCCCCTTTTGTTGCTACAAATCTTCTCCATTCCCAACACCCAGCCCACCCCAAAGCAGCACGACGGAGTCATGGCGAGCGGCAAGTGCGCGAGAAAGCAGCTGGAAGACGGCGACGGCGACCGCCGCCCACGCACGCGCCCGCGCACCGACGAGAGCTGCGCCCCGGAGGCGCCGACGCCGCCGCGGGAGCAGGCGCTGGCGCTGGCGCTGGCGCTCGTACTGGTGCTGATCGTGACGGCGCTGGTGCAGGCGCTGACACCGTTTCCGCCGCACGACCACGAGATCGTCGCGCACGATGGAGCCGGCAACGCAGAGGAAGACGAGTTGGCTTACGACTAGTACAGCGACGATGAGGGCGCCGAGAGCCGCGAGGACGCCGAGAGTGAGGAAACCAGGGACGACGCCTGGTGCTACTACTTCACCGACTCCGAGGACGACGAGTGCAGCGACCAAGCCGCGTTCTACGAGAACAGTTTCGACCCTGAGTACGCCGCAGATGAAGCCGAGGTCGACGACGGACACGATCAGACGGGGGGGAGGGAGGGGAGATACGTCGAAGTATGATGTATTAACCCCTCCAACCCGAAGCGCTGTTTTGTACTGGATAAAGATAATTCTTATCCTGTATAATACAGCACAAGACCATTTAGTATCGATTTTCAAACAGGAGTATAGTGAAGGCAAGATTTTTTTTTTCCTCGCGGGGTAGGGTACAACTCCGACTTTGCACCAGCCGAAACCTTGTGGATTGTGCAGGAAAAAGGGACAACTTTTCAAAATATAGGATTATAGGGGATTCAGAGTATAAACAATAAGAGGTCGCACGACAGCCATCCAAGCTGTTTCGCCCCCCCCCCGCCGGTTTTCATTCTCGAGGAAACCGAAATCGAGCGAAGATGGATGCGAGCCAATTTCGGCGGGTGTGGAGCTTACTGAAGAAGAAGGGATGGAAGCATCGCGCCGGGAGTGGACTTGACAGTGCCATCCGCTACATCCGTCCCGATTGCAGTGTCAAAGGCCGCCGTGGTGTCGATTATTTCGTTGGTGATGTTGCGTTGATCGCGTACCTGTTCGAGAACCCGCGAGAGGTCGACAGGGAGTTAGCGCTGTGGGTCGCCGCAACGGATAAGAGGCGCTCTGCAACCTCGGGCACGACAGCACCTGCCGTCGTACCCGCCGCCACGACAGCGTCTCTTCCGGTGTTGACGGTGTTGACTGCAGCGCCGCCCGTCGCGGCGTCAGCGCCTCTTCCGGTGTCGACGGCTGCAGCGACGCCTGTCGAGTCTGCACGGAGCAAGCGAAAGCCCGCGAGCTCGGCAAATCCCGCGCGCTCGGCAAATCCTCCGGATGCTAGTCCCGTTTCCTCGGAAGCTCCCCCCGCACTTCCAACGGCTCCTCAAGGAGCGTCGCCAGTGCCTGCAGCTGCAGCGTCGGCGACATCCCCCGTGGTTCCGTCTCCAGTTGACCGCACTGCAACACAGACATCGACCTCGTCAACGCTAGCGAATGCTGGTACGCAAGCAGCCGTGAAGCGTAAGGCAGCGAATCCGGAGCCCTCGGCCAAGCGCGACAAAGCCAGTGGTACGCGGTATGCTGTATTATCCGGGATATGTCTGTTTCTTATACGGTATATTCTGTATATTAGCCACAAAGACACAGCAGCAGAAGAAATCGAAGCAATCGACTGATGCAGCGGTCGAAAAACCAGCCGAATCAGCTGCAGCAACGCGTGGAGAAGTTGTTGCGGAACTGCCAGCGAGCCGTTCGAAACAGATGCGTACGTGTTATCCTGTCTAATGCGGTATATCATGATTGCTTATCCGGTATGATCCGTGTTTCCTAGCCACATCCCAACCAGCGTCACGCAAGCAGAGAGCGAAGAAAGCGTCAGCAACGTCACTCAGTGTAGATGCAGCTCAGCTAACGACACCGCCAGCAACAGAGACGCGCGAGACTGGGGAAGGAAGCGTGGCGTCTTTATCCGCTGACGTTGGTACGTGGTCGTGTTTGTATGGACTGGATAGGACACTGCCTTATGCTGTATTATCCGGTGTGTTACAGGGACAACATTGCCGCCACCTCAGCAGGTGCCTGCCGATGACCCAACCGTGACTGAGACTGCCAGCACTGCGCAGCGTCCGCGCCGTGCGACTTCCAAGCAACGAGGTTTGTTTGTCATTGTTTCTCCGGTGTGCCGAGTTCCCACTAAACTTGCTTGTCCCCAGCAGCTGCGATTGTAGACTCCGATGTACCAGATGATGATGGAGATAGCGATTTTGAAGGCGCAGATGATCTGTCAGAAGATGACGACAACGGTGGTGACGATGACGATAGTCCCACGAGCAGACATCCCAACCCTCCGCGTCGAGCCCAACAACATACTGCAGGAACCGAGCTGCAACGTATTGGAGCCACATGTGGGTCGTTACGCTGTATGATACAGGTTTAGCTGTTGTCTTATCCTGTACTAATGCTGCATCGTCCACTTGTGCAGCTGACGTGAATGCTGTAGTTTCGGATGATGACGCCGATGAGTACAAAGCTCTTCCTTCTGACGGTGGTGAAGGGTTCGCGAGCGAGAGTGATGACGGGTGACAGCCGCAGGCAGAAGAGGAGTTGGAAGCTGTCGAGACCGCAGCAGCCGACGCAGACTTCTACCGGGCGTTTCTCGACATGGTCGGTGGTGAGGCACAGCTGGCACCATAAGCGCCGATATCCTGAAGGGTATGTCGGCTAATGGGTGGTCTAATGCTGTACGTCCGGATATCGGTGACTACATGGATGGGCCCTACGAGCCAACCGCCACGATGCGCACCGACTATCCTGGTCTGTACAGCGGTTACTACGGACCCTCTATGGATGTGCTTCGCCACGCTGACTCGCCGCTCAAACTCTTCTTCTACTTCATGCCGTCCACGTTGTGGCACCAGATTGCGTTGGAGACCAACAACTACTTCACCGAGCATATCAATGAGCGGGTCGAAGCCGCGTACGCGTACTACAAGCACCGCAAGCAGAAGGACAACAACTACCAGGTCAAGTCGCGCCAAGAGATCAAGCAATCGCTCCGCTCCGCGCGTCCGGTGCTGCCTTACGAGATCGTGAACTACGTCGGTCTCCTCATCGCGCGAGCGATTGCGCCTAACCGAGAGAAGCTCGCCAACCACTGGAAGACCGTAGAAGAAGTAGGAATTCCGTGAGGATGTTTTGGAAAGATCATGGCACGTGATCGATTCATGCATATCTCCAGTAATCTCCACTTCAGCAGCAACACCGATCCCCGCGATTAGCGACCGCGCGTGGAAGATTCGGCCGGTCCTCGAGGTACTCAAGCAGACGTTCCGTCGTGGATACGTTCTACCCCCGGTGTTATCGTTTGACGAAGCCATGCTGCCGTCACGATCGTCATTCAACAGGCTGCGAGTGTATATGAAGGACAAGCCGCACAAGTGGGGAACGAAGCTATTCATGACGTGCTGCGCTGAGTCTGCGTACTGCATCCGGTGAGTTTTTTTTTTTGGCTGTAAGTTTCGCTTATCCTGTAAAATCCGCCATAACAAATCTGTCTTATCCTGTAGGGCTGAAGTCTACTGCGGAAAAGCACAAACGGGTGATCGCGTTGACGTGAAAGCGGGTCCAGCAGCAGTGATGCGCAATATCCAGCATGTCTTTGGCGACAGATCCAATGCGACCGACAAGCGCCTGATTGTGACAGATCGCTTCTACACGTCAGTTGCGCTTGCACTCCAGCTTCTTGCCATCGGATTTTACACGGTCGGCACCATTATCACGAATCGTCTCGGCTACGCAAAAGATATCGTCGACAAGCGGAAGACACGTCCCGCAGATGGTGTGAATCGAGGTACGTGCACGATCACGACGTCTCTGCACGTACCGAAAATGTCGGCACTCTGCTGGTGGGACAACAAACTCGTCCACTTCCTTGCTACTGGGGAAGTACAGACCTGGATCGTGTCGCACGGCGGGAGAAGAGCAGTGATCGAGTTGAGGTTCCAGTGCCCAAGGTGATCAAGGACTACCAGCGTTTCATGGGAGGCGTCGATGTTCACGATCAGCTGCGATTACAACGTGCAATATGCTGTATTGTACTGTTTAGGTGTGACGCTTATCCTATATGATACGTGATAGGTACTCCATCCAAGGTGCTGTTCGCTTTCAAAAATACTACAAGTCGCTGTTTCTCGGTTTAGTTGATCTCGCCATCGTGAACGCGTACATCGTATACCGATATGACCACAAGCGCCAGAACAAGACTGCGTCCCACGTTAAGTTCCTCAAGCAGATGCACGCTCAGCTGTGCCAAGTCCAGGTGGAAGATATGGAGAACTTGACGGACGCCGAAGCCGATCCGGTGGTCGTGCGTGCGCGGACGGAGCACGTCCCCGAAAAGACGGATGAGTGGCGCGCAGGAAACGGCCCGAACGATCGCAAACGCAGACAGCGTGCCGGCAAGGTGTGCTCGCTCTTGAAAGAGGATGTGCTCCACCTGTCGCACCAACGCGTCTACTAGTGCGATGTTCCGTGGCGCGACTACAACGGTGTCCGGATGACCTGCTTCGTTATCTGGCACAAAAAGTGGCTGTGTGGTAAGGCAATTCGTGGGACCGACAAGAAGATCCGTGCTAGACCTGCTCCGCCGACAGAGAGCACGAACGCGTAGGTACAACTAACGATCCATTTGAATACATGTCATTTGCATATCCTGTCCATACCGTTTAGTGCTGGATCTTATGCTGTACATGGAACCTGCACTTCAAATCTTGGTGTCGCATTCAGCCATTTCTCCCTCAATGATAATTGAGAAATGGCCAAAATGCCGCACCAAGTTTTTGAACCTTCAGCCCTTAGGCAAAATGGGTGGCTCTCAGCGCCTCCCAACTTTTGGTTGGTTGTCAAGCCACTCTCATCGATGAAGGTCGTGTACTGACCGTCCTCTTTCACGCCGACCACGCACTCAGTCCTGTCTTCGCATCACGCGAAAGCGAGCGTCGGGATGGAACTTGATGTGATTGGCAGAAACACTTGACTACACTGCGAAAAGATGGTACACATCTGGTATTCTCTACTTTTCAGAAAAATATCTCGACGATCTTGGTGGCTTGAACTGTCTATGTTGTGAAAAGTACAGGATAACGCTCATATGTTCCACAGTTCGGACAGGATAAGGTCATTTCCCTTCTCAAACCGATACTACGAGACCAAAACAACAGATGTTTGGTCTCACCGTCATGTACAGGATCGCATTTGTCTTGAAAATAGTATGGCCAAGTGCCATCTGCATACAGGATAAGCAAGGTAGGGTTTTCGGCTAAAAATGGCAAATTTTCTTCCGGGTTGGAGGGGTTAAGATAATCAAACAAAAATCGCTAGGTGGGGCGCACTAACTGCTGAGCGCGTGTCTTACTTGTTGTTGGTGATGTTCTTTAACGACATTTTGCCTTCGTTGTGACCCTGGATGTTGAAGGTCATGCCACCGTTGGTCACCGGGGACCCGGCTGGGCCAGGAGCAGGGGCGTGAGCGGGAGCCTGGTTAGACGGTCGGTTATCGCGCCGAGACCACGGCAAGTCCATCGCTCGTGAGGTGCGTGGGTTATGGCGTGATGTGGTCCATCACGAGGAAAGAAGCTGCACGATCATAACGCGCTTTTTTGTTGCACGTTGATATCTAGTCACTGGAATACAGTCTGTGGAACCTCCTGCTGAACCAACCTTCGAAGGTGCCTTAATGTTGCTTCTTGCTGGCTCGTTCAGATACTCATGTTGATGTCCAGTCACACTTACTGACTGTTGATGTGGCTCAAATTGAACGTGTTGCCACCGTTATTGCCTTGAATGCTGATGGCGACGCCACCGGTAGTCACCGAGTCCCCACCCGGGACAAGGCGGGGTGGTGGGCGAGCGCCTAGTCTGAAACCCTAACCCTATGTCGAGGAAGGCGCATTTTCGACAGAGCGTACCGCCGCTCGCCGGGTTCTCGATCAGGTCGCTCCGTCCGGTCACTGACGTGGCCAACGCGTGTGCAGCCGCTGCGGCTTCAAGCGGAAGCAGCACCGGTAGCGCCCAACAACCGAGTGCGACAGAAAGGAAGCGAAAAGGAAGCTGGAGCACTACGCCAAGTGCAAGAAGATCAAGAGATGTCCCTCCTGCAAGCGCGATCAACGCCCCACAACCGGGCTCGACAAGGAGGAAGCGAAAAAGAAGCTAAAGGACGGCACCGAGTGCAAGAAGAGCGAGGAGTGCCTCATCTGCACGCGAGCGCGACGCCTCGCTGTTGAGCCTTAGAGCGATGTTAATTTCAAAAATCACCTACTTTTTGTGCCACTGACTTTTCTCGGCCGGAGACAAAAGTAGGTGAGAAAAGTCACCTCGATGTTCAAGTTGGATTGCTTTTCCAGCGTTGCCCAGACCTCTCATATAGCATGTTTCCGCAAGGAATATCGAATAACACAGGTCATTTTGTTTCCGTTGGATTTCCCCCCTTCACTTCAAGATGCGCTTCCGTCCGCTCGCGAACTTGCCAACGCCGACACCGGCGTCGCTCCCGCCGCCCGTGGCACCACGAGCAGCCGCCCGCCTGCCATGGATGCGCACCGACACGGCAAGTCCGCCGCCACCGCAAGGAAGCTCTCACGCGGATGACGACTCGATCACCCAGTGGAGCGATCCCGAACTCAACCAGGACGAAAGAAGCACTGTCACTCCGACCAGCAGCGGCTTTGGCTCGTGGAAGTGTCCGAAGACGATCGTCGCAGAGACTGGAGGGTCACAGCGCTGGCTGCTACGCACCAAGGAGACGACTGACGCTGGCAGTGCCACGCCCACGCAATTTGAGGAGCCAGTAACACAGTCCACACAGCCTACGATGTCAGCTACACAGCTAACTCAGTCGAGTGTGTCAGCCGCGTAGGCGTCACATGTGAGCGCCAGAGCAACGGCGAAAGCAAAGTTGAACGCGGCAGCGACGGCGACACTGTGCGACAGCGCAAGCTCAGAAGAAGAGCCACCAAAGAAGTCGACCAAGGTACAGAAACAGACACATCCAGTGGCCTCTGCGAGCGGAAAGAAATCCGCCAACACCAAGACCCTTCCTCTGGTACAACCACAAGTGCAAACGGCAGACGCAGTGGCAGCAACTCCCATTGGGACCGGCAAACCCGCGCGCGCCAAGAGGCTCGGCTCAAACGTGGCCAAGACCGGTACAAAAACAAAGAAGAACCCAAAGGGCAAGGCAACAGCAGCTCGTGGTCGTGGATCATTATCCGATTCCGACTCTGGCTTCAGCATGCGATGGACGCCTCAGCTTGTGGCTGTGGCTTTCGAGGTTCGACAAGGATCCAGCATTTGTACGCCGTTTTAAGAGCACCAACAGCAACGCACAGAAGCAGAAGACTTTGTGGGAGGACACCGTGTTCCAATTTCGAGAGCGGGCACTTTTGGAAGGCGCGTGGGGCAACGCAGAGCCTCGCAAGGTGACCACAAAGCAGTTTAAACAACAAGCTCAATACGGTGCACAAAGCGTTCATCGCCAAACGCAATGCACTCAAGAGCACCGGGAACGTCAGCTTGGACGACGAGAGCATCGACGGAGCGCGCAAGTACGAAGAAATGCCGGCCGACTTCTTCGACGACGCCATTGATGACACTGAGGGAAGCGTGTGCGATCCTGCCAAAATCAAGTTGGCGTACCGCAAGGAGCTCGGCCTCGAGCTTGCAGCGCTCTGGCCGTTGCTCTGCGACATCTTTTCGGGGCGCCCAGGGGGCACTGGGCAAGCGTTCGTTGAGTCCGGCCCGCTCAGTATTGTCTCGAGTGAGGAGAGTGAGGGCGAGGATTCTCAGAAAGAAAGTGACTGATGATGAGTTGTCTGACACACCAAGTGAGGCTCGAGGCAAGGCCAAGCGCATGGCAAAGAGGAAGCGCACTCCCCAGCCCACCCATCAAACGTCTGATTCTCGCCCGGTGGATGTCGTGAACACCACACTCAGAACGGGGTTTGAGACGATCGAGCGTGTCTTTACGTCCCGCCAGCAACTGCAACCGCCACCACGCGACTCGTCTCTCGAGCGCGTTTTGGAGACGCTCGCTGCAACAATGCAGACAGCGAATGCAAATCAAGCTGCATTCGTTACCATGCAGCAAGAAACAAACAACGCTCTGCGTCAAAGTCTCCTAGGGATCCACCAAGTGACTCAAGCGACAGCGACCGTGCTTGCTGAGCTTGCGAGAGAAATCAGACGCCCAGAGTGACCCAAGATCTCAATCGATTTCAACGTATCGCGCCCTTCCGCTCAAACATCCATCCAGATCTCCACCAATCTTGACCTTTTCCATCGTCGTCTTACTCGTAGCCGGTAAAACCGCTTCATGTATGCGTCTCTTTTCTCGGTTGTCAATTCAATTTCCCCTTGGGTACGATCGAAGTTGTCGTCAAAGTTGGCCATGACTTTCCTTGCGGCCTTGCGAGCTCGCTTCTGCGCCTTCTTGTCGCACCTGTATTGGAAATCCTCATCATCCCCAACGTCGATGAGTAAATTGTGCAGCACAATCGCGCACGAGATCATCCGAGCGTTTGTATCGTGGGTTCGCCGATCTGTAACTCCATGCAGGATCTTGAAACGTGCCTTAAGCTTGCCGAATACACACTATACTAGAATTCGTGTAGCCGACAGGTGGTAGTTGAAGCTACAGCGCCACCACAAAGCTGTCAGTGCCCTAGTCACAATAAAAACAGACGTGTGACGTACCAACGTTGCTTTCGTGTAACTTTCCGCCCCCCCCCCGCGATTGTCGTATGGTACCACGAGGAATGGCCACAGCTTGAACCCCGAGTCACCGAGCCAGTTGATCCCCGGTGGGCATAAATGGCGCGCTCAGGCACCAAGGACCACCGATTGATTCCACATCGACTGATCTGAATTACTGCTGGAGAAGACACCGAAATACCGGAACTTGTTGCGATGGTCGATGGCAGCGAGGCAATTGTAGGACGGCTTCCCGTTCTTGTCGTAAAAACCCTATGAAACACAGCAGATTGAGCAACACGGCATTCCCAGGCTGGCGCAACAACTCGTGGCGTACCTGGTGGTCTCTTGGTCGCTTGGTTCTCACGATGGTCCCATCAAAGACGCAGGCCGTACGCGGAAAATCGCTCCCACGCCTTTCAAATCCCTCGACCATGTCCTCCCATGCTGCGAGATCGTCCACAGGAGGAAAGGTGATAACATCGGGTATCATGCGGAAAAGAATGAACTCGATTTGGCGAATCGCCCAGCACATGTCCTGGACATGCCAATCTGCTGCGCGGCGCCTCCAATCCCATCGCCATCCTGCCCACAACCGTTGCCGTAGTATGTGAGAAGCACAGCAAGCTTGATGTCGAACGCGTACTGAGTGTTGCGGTAGGGGTAGCCGTACGTCTGGTAGTAGATCGGTTCCAACAGCGCGCAGAGGGCATCAAATGCGTCTGGACTGCACCGGAGTGTCTTGTGGTAGGCGTCATGGGATCGTTGCGCTTTCAAGATAGGGAAGAAGTTAGACCGCACCGCAGTCTTTTGCCTCTTGGGACCACGGATGGAGCGCCCGTCAAGCTGCCCGAGGCTGACCGTCATCATGATCATGAGCAGAAGCAATATCAAGATTTCCTCGTCACCGATCTCGATCGCGAGATGGTGAGCGCCGCTGTCGTTGATTGCTACTGCGTCCACCAGGGCGGGCTGTGCAGCATCGTCCCCCTCGACAGCGCTGCTGTCCGTCTCGTACTCACGTCTGCGCCGACGGCGCGCGGACCGCGCCATGTTCTTCTCGCGCACGCTTCGTCTTTTTTCTGTCCCGCCAACTCTTTGCTCTTTTTGGTGCGAAAGATCTGGATTGTGATTTCAAAAATGGATTTTATGAGGATATGCCCGACAAAATATCCAGGGCTGCAGAAAAAGTCGGTTGCTCGCCCAAAAAAGTTCCTCCCCCACCTACTTCTGTTTCCTGACTTTTGCGGAGGCAAAATCGCCACCGACTTTTCCTTCGCGCAACATTCGCGAAGAGTCAGTGGAAAAAAGCAGGTGATTTTTGAAATGGACATCGCTCTTACCAGGACGCGTATGAAGCTATGACCCGCGAGGATCGTGTGATTGCACAATTGTTCGTGAGTGTGGCTTGTATTTGTCCACACAACAGGACTCGCTCTCTAGGCCGCGTGCTAATGATCAAGTCGCTCGACTTCCCCCTTACTCCGCACGCACCACAGTCGCACAAGCTGCACCTGCAGCGATGGGTTCCAAAGTCCATCAGCAGCACCCCGCATGGCGGCAAGCGGCCTGTCCGGAGCACCCCACGAAGCAAGCGCCTCAGGCAATTCGAGCGCAAACATCAACTCCTCGGCCGACCAAGCGCTCGCTCGCGTTTGAACCGCTGAGCTGTCGCCATCGGCACGCGGACCGCTGCACATGCCGAGCGCGCCGAGTGATTTGACGTTGCAGTCGCTGCGGCATGATCATGGCTGACCGCCGACTGCGCGCGAAGAGGCCCAAGACCAATCATCAATGCCGACGCGCCCGCTTTTCTCGCTGGGTACGTACGTCCCCACTGATTATTTCCGGAATCCAGATTTTCGACGACGGCTTCGCTCCCCCGCGCGCGTACGAATAGAACGCGTCCGGCCACGCCTAACCACCAGACCAACGACGAGGGGTCATAAGCCTGTGTGGCACCCCCCCCCCCCCCCGCCCGCCGAGCGCGCACGCATGACGCGGGTTGTAGTGTCATACCCTCCGCCACGGACCAGCGGGCTGGCCGGTCCGACGCGCGGTCGCCCCTGCGCCGGTGAACGCGGGCGTAAAACGATTGCGCCGCGCAACCAGGCGCCACCTCCTCGCCATGCCCGCGCGCCTAAGGGCCATTCCCAACCGGATTTTTGACCATGCACGCATGCATGCATACTTGAATTGCTGACTCTGATTGGCTAATCGTGCTTACGTCACCGTCTCAATCGCCATGTTTGTAGTCTCTCTCTCTCTCTCTGTTTGTATTGATGTATGTACAGTATCTTTCTCGTCAAGCGTAGCGGAGACAGTGTACTGTGTGTGCGTGCCAATAGCACACAGCCTAAACCCTGGCCCGTTTCTGGAAAGTGGTGACGCCACCGAGCGAAAAGTGGTGACGTCTCCGAGCTCTGCTCTAGTCTCTCTCTCTCTCTCTCTCTCTCTCTCTCTCTCTCTGTTTGTATTGATGTATGTACAGTATCTTTCTCGTCAAGCGTAGCGGAGACAGTGTGCTGTGT
>JAMFLL010000504.1:0-34648 GCA_027475725.1 Pythium rhizo-oryzae
CCGTTCTTGTCTCTTCTCCTGTTTCACCTCTCGCATCCCTCAGGCCCAGAGCCCGGGGCCCCCAGCCTCTTTCGAGCCGGAACGGCGAGGCACGCAATTGCTGTTGCTGACTATCCCCCATGGGGGTTTATTTACATGCCATTTTGATTGGCCATTTATCTTTATATCGACCTATTTTAGCCAATCGTAATATTTCCTCACACTTCCTTCCCGCTTTTTTCCCTTCTTTCCGCAGTTCAAACCCGAAAAATCCTCCGCCCCACCCGACGAAGATGGCGTCGGCTCCGTGGCGCCCGCCGCTCCAGGACGAGGACTCGTGGCGGCTGCCTGACTGGGAGGCCTACAGCGAGAGCAGCCGCAGCGCGTGGACCGACGACGGCGACTCGGACGCCTCCTCCGCCTCGGTGGCGGCGCTGCGCGTGCCGCGCGTCCCGCGCTCCACCACGACGCTCACGCGTGTCGACGACCTGCGCGCGCTCCACGCGCGGTTCGCGCAGGAGCGCCGGCGCGCGGCGGCCGCGGGAGAAGACGAGACAAAGGAGAAACCGGCGGAGCGGGCGGAGCTGCTGGACGCGCAGACGCAGATCGCGGCGCAGCTCGCGCATTTTCGCGAGGAGCTCCACGCGTTCCAGCACGAGTGGCAGCTGACAGCAGCGACGGCGGCGACGCCCCGAGGAGAAGAAGAAGCCCATGGCGTGGCGGCGCGATCTCCCGTGCGTGGTGGTGGAGGAGGCGGAGGCGACGGCGCGCTGCGGTTCGACATGGCCGTGCAGACCGACGTCGCGGCGGTCCACGACGACGCGCTGCGCCAGTGGCTCTACCTGATCACGCAGAAAATGGAGGTACTCACGGTGAGTTTCCACGGCGACACGACGCAGCTACCGCTCAAGTACCCGCTGCAGACGCAGCTCGACCGGCCCGTGAGCTTTACGTCGGCCGGTGGCAGTGACGAAGAGTTTTCCGTCGCGTCGTGGCACGTCGGTGGCCAGCTCAAGACGCTCGTGGGCGAGGAAACGGCCGAGAGACTGCTGGACCTCGAGCGTGCGGTCGCGTGCCTCGCGACGGCGACTCGCCGCACGACCTCACGGTACGTCGAGTACTTTGAGAAGATCGTCGTGCAGATCCAGGATCTCCACCAGCAGCGACTGCGCCAAGTTGTGGACGAGTCGCTCGTGGAAATGAAGACGCAGCGCTCCAAGTACAAGAAGCGCATCGAGCAACTCGAGGCCGAATGTCAGGCGGTATGTTCTAGCCTAGTGTTTGTGAAAGGATCACGTTGTGTTGTGTTGACGCTAATGACCGAATTGTATTGTAGGCCAACAATGAAATCGTGACTTGGCGACAGAAGGCGACGACTGCGACCAACCTCAATGTAACCGACACGGAAAAGCTACAGGCTGTCGTGAACGCTCGTGAACAGCAGTGGGAGCGGGAACGAGAGCAGTTTGTTGCGTCCATTGAACGGCTCGAGCAAGCGGTACATTCCAAAACTGATGGAGATACCCGCATCGATGAGCTGACAACACAGCTGGCACAGATGGCGGCGCTGCTGGAAGGTGCGCAGCGACAGTCTGACGAGAATGCGGCTGGTGCACGCGCCAAGGACGAGCAGATGCGCCAGCTTAAGCAGCAGCATCGCATCGAGATGGAGCGGTTCGAGCACATCCATGCCCAGCTGCGCGATGAAATCCTTCAATTCCAAAAGGATGCAGAGCGATCGCAACAGGAAACGGCGAAAAGGCACGCGCAAGAACTGGAAAGTGCAGCCAGGTCATCGGCAGCGGCTAGAGAAAGAGAGCACGCGCAACTTATGCGAGAGCATGACAAGCAAATCCATGAGATCGAGCAGCAGTGGCGATCCAAAGTGGAGGGTTCAGAAGAGACGAAGGCGTGGGTGCCCACAGCGGTTTCTGTAGACCAGCAGGTGCAGACTGACGACGAGCTCATCGACGAGGGCACAACTGATGAACGAATCGCACGCCTGAAGAAGCGATGCAAGGCACTCGAGAGCCTATTGGACAAGAAATTCGAAGACAGTTCCGCTGCGTCGGTCGTGTCGATGGACTCGGCAGCGTCTGGGCGGTGGAGCTCGCGGTCGGAAAGTCGCTTCGATGGTGCCTACCAAGATGCCAGTGGCGATGTTGGCAGTCGCACACTCCCGTTGACCATGTCATTTGAGAGCTCGCTCGATGGCACATATGCTTCAACGCATCCAGCGAACACTCCGTCGCGTGAAGACATGAAGAATCCACCGAATGACACGTGGGAGACCTTATCGAATCGATCTGGCCGATCAATGGGGCGTGCAACATCGGGTGCAGCTGTGGGAGCGACTGTAATCGACCCTGACACACCGTCTCCGCAAGCGATGCTCGCTCTAGTGCGCAAGCTCGAAGCCCTAGCGACGACGAAGCACTTACCGGGATCCAAATCCACTTCGCAGCCGGATGAAGAGCCGGATCTGAGTGCTGCTACAACTCCGACACGAAAGACTCCAGTCATTAGCAGACCAACGAGTGCCTCGTTGAAGAAGCCAGGTTCAGCGGTGAATCGCTCTTTTGGGTTAGCGGGATCATATAGCGCGGCGGTGCATTCCTTGAAGGATCCAAGACGGCGGCAGCAACAGCAAGTTGCTAAGGCCAATCCTGACAAGTCAGGTGTACCCTTGTCGTCGGCATCATCCGTGGCAAAATCTCGCCAACAAGAGCGGGGGCGAAAACACTTTGGCTCAAGGTAGACCACCTCGTGAACCGTATGACGCTGAATGGTCACGAGCACTCGTCCCATGTCATCTGAGACGCGGCGTCAGTGTGTTCCAACCGACCAAGCTATCAAGTTGTTTCAGAATCGGGAGCAACCGTTGGACTCGAACCAAAGCAACGTATTGGGATATGCCAGTTGAGGTCCTTGTTCGCTCCTGCTCATGAGCGCATTTTTGCATCTTGTCATCTTTTCCGAGTGGACATGGATCGTGACCTCCAGTTCGGCGCCACGCGACTGGACCGTGGCTCGTTTGCAGCATCGGCTGTCTCGACTGACGTCGTGGGGGAGAATGAAAGCTACCCAAGCTTAGATTATGCGAACGCGACGGCGGCGTCAGCATTTGCCGGTCTCCTTACGCCACGAGAACTTGTTGGGCCAACCTTGCCATCGCCAAGTGCGGATCAGTGCTCATCCAAGCCCAACCAAACACGGAATCTTGGTGGAGGCGATCACAACGAACTGACGTCAACGGAAGATGGGGCAGGCCAGGGTGCCCTGCGAGGGGGCGAGGTCCCGGATTTGTACAGTCGACAGTATATCGGGCTACTCGTCCAGTATGCCGCGATTGGACTTCTTTACGGTTCACTCCCACGAACGGTCTACCCGTTTCTCAACAACTATCTCCGTATGAATGGCTACCAGACGCTGTCGGCGCGCGTGTTGCTCTCGCTCCCGTGGTCCATCAAGGTGTTGATCGGCATCATGTCGGACTGCTTCCCGATCTGTGGTTCGCGACGTCGCGCGTACATGGTGCTCGGCTGGTTGCTCTGCTCGGCAATGCTGCTCGTGCTTGTTGCCTCAGACCAGGGAAAGCCTTACTACATCGACCGCACGTTGCGAGGCCAAGATCTCTCCAAGATACCGAAGGCACAATTGCAAGGCCGAGTGAACTGGGACGCGCCTAAGCGAGGAGCACTCTACACCGTGATGATGATGCTGGCGAGTTGTGGTTATATGGTTGCCGACGTCGCGTCCGACGGCCTTGTCGTCGAATTTGCGCAGCGTGAACCGCAAGATGTACGTGGGAACATCCAGTCGACGATCTACTTGGTGCGAAGTGTCTTCATGATCTTCTCAGCTCTACTCGTGGGTATCGGGATGAATGGCGAAGACTACGGTGGCACATTCACGTGGTCGTTGACGATGTCACAGCTCATGCTGATCTGTTGCGTGCTAAGCCTGCTCGCAATCCCCGCGGCCGTCTTCTACATCGTCGAGCCAGCAATGCTTGCCAATGTCACCTTGCGTGGATACTTGAAGCATCTCTGGACGTTGCTCCAGAATGGCGCGATGCTGCAGATCATGGCATATCGTTTCTTCAGCGGCATTTTTGATGGCTTCACAGTCACGGCAGGCGACCCAATCCAGCGATATTGGGCGAAAGTTCGCCCTCTCAATGAGAGCGTCTTCAGCGTGCTTGGTCTCGTGGTGTTTAGCGCTGCATTGTACGTCACGAAACGATTTGGACTGCAGTGGGATTGGCGGCGTGTCATTGCAAGCACCCTCATTAGCGTTCTCTGCATCGATGTGGTGGTCTCGATGCTCACGATCTGGGACGTTGTGCGCAATCAGTGGTTTTGGCTCGGCACGCCGATCTTGGAAGAGTTGCCGTCGGCCATCAACTTTCTTGTCTCTACCTTCGTCGTCGTTGAAATGGCCGAGTTCGGCAACGAAGCTGCGGTGTACGGGCTGCTCACAACAATCTCGAACCTCTCGGCTCCGTTTGCGTCGTGTATTTCCAAGAATGTGAACGCGCTGTTTGATGTATCAGTCGACGACATTGTACGAGACACGACGCACGTGCGATGGGAAGTGACCTACACGTTTCTGATCGCGTACGTCATGAAGTTGCTGTCCCTCGCGTGGCTGGTATTGTTGCCGCGTCAGAAGCAAGAGACCCAAGAGCTGAAACGGAACGCAGGCTCGAACTTCATCGGTGGCGTGCTCGCTGTTGCTGTCGGTGTATTCGCGTTGCTGTGGTCGATTTCGACAAACCTGATGTCGATCTTCTCTTCAACCGCGTGTCTGAAGGTCGCAGGTGGACGAGGATGTTGACTTTCGAAGGATTTGTCTCCGCAGCACGCATGAGTTCAGTGGGGTGTAGCGCGTTGGCAAGTTTCTCACGCGCAGTTGGGATATGTTTAGACGGCTCGTGGCTGAGTCTTTATCAGTAGATGGAGGCTCGTCTCGTTCTGGCGCTGATGGAGTACCGTATGGTCACGATCGTCCTCCAGTCCGTCGAATCTGACCGCCACTCCCTCGTCCTTCATCACGCACAAGTATTCAAGAGTGTCCACTCGTCCTCAACCCCCCCCCCCCCCCCCCCCTGCATCGTTCCAGCACGTGAATCTCCTTCCACGACCTCGGCATTTGCAGTTATCTCACCTCCGTGCAACTGTGAATCTGTCAAGACGAGACATGGCTCATACCAGCTACGCCTGCGACGAATGCACCGCATCGCTCCCCACGGAGGCGATGCTCGTGCAGCACGTGAACGAGCACGCGATGCTACGTCAACTCCAGGGTATCTCGGGACCTGCCAAGGTCCGGCGGACATCCCTCCCACCACTTGTCACCAAGACCCCCGCGTCCGTCCCGCTCGATCATGGTGCTGCCAAGGGCCCATCCTTAAGCCAAGGTTCAAGCGGCCTCGGAAATGCCATGGTGCCTGGGATTGTTGATTTTTTCGACGAGAAAGGGTTTGGCTTTCTCCGACGAACAGCCCCGGGTGCTCTGAAGAGTCAAGTCTACTTTCACATCACTTCCTGCGACATCAAACACCCACCCCCCGTCGTTGGTGAAATCGTCGCGTTCCGTGAAGAACATGGGCCGAAAGGCCCGGTCGCCAAGCCAGTTGTCCGGACGACCGCGACTGCCGCCGCAGTGTCAACAAGCGATGTGGCAGCGCCGCGCAAGAGCGCGAAGTCCGCCAACCACGACCGCAAGCAGAAGGAGTCTAAAGCTCAACACGCGCTCACGAAGGAGGGCGTGGTGCAGTACTTCGATGTCACGGACGGCTCGGGTTTCCTCAGCTGCGTCTCAGGCGGAGGCAAAAACGTGGCCTTCCACATCACCGACTGTGATGTGCAGACACCAGTGCCGCTCATCGGTGAGCGCGTGACGTTTTCCCAGAGGGGAGGCGCCAACCCAGTGGTGACACTGGTCACGCGCCCGGAAGTCTCCCGCACCGCGATTGTGGACTGTGCGTTTGGCGCCATCGTCGACGTCCCTGACGTTCGACCTGCCGCACGTCTCCTCGAGCCTGTGAAAGAGAAGTTCAAGCAGCTTGAGCGAGCGCCATCCATTTTTAAGGGTGGGGCGCGACCACGGTACGTGTACGTGGACCTGGACAACATCTATGTGAGCCTCGTCAAGGCCGACCACCTCGCAAGCGTGTTTCCGGGCGCAACATCCGCGCGCGATCTCCAGTTGGACTTGCAGGGATTCACACGTCGGCTCGCACAGGGCGATGCCGGCGGTGCGCCGACTCAACTCGTCGCATATTACTTCAACACACCGGAGTCAACCGCCGCAGAGCTGCGCACGCTAAGCTTCGGGGGTGTGCCGTGGGACGTGCGCAAGCAGGAAACGACTAGCGACACGTCGATGCAGCTCGAGCTTCTGGACGCGAGGCGACCGTGTAACGCCCACCCGAAGACACTCGTTCTCGTGACAGGAGACGGCAACGTCGCGACCAACGGGAAGTGCTTCCGCGAGATCATGGACAAGTATCTTCGTGATGGGTGGTCCGTTGAGCTCCACGCGTGGATGTGCTCCATGGCCTTCTCGTACATTAAATTCCAGCACCAGTATCCCAGTGTCGTATATATTCGGCCGCTGGATGACGAGAAGGTTGGCGAGGTCGTGCGCATTCGTGCGAAGACCAAGGCGCCGACTGGAAATTGGCGCCTTCCCGACGGTGCTGCCTCACACCCCGTCCAGCCACCGGCGAATGCAGCCAAAGACAAGCCCGTTGGCGCGAGAACGGCCAAAATATCCCCGCCAAAGCCACCAAAGGCAAAGGAAGCACCACGTAGCAAGCTTGCTGTCGACGATGAAGCAATAACGACAATGATGGAGGCAGGCGATGAGGAGGAGAAACGAGCGGCCGTCGAAGAGGATACGGGCGAAGACGGCGGCGACGACGACGACGACGAGTTTGCCGGTTTCGATCGCTACGCGTTCACGGTGTCGCTGATGCAAGCAGTTGAGGAAGCGCGCTCAGCCCCGCATAACCCAGCGCGGGCGGCTCTACCAGCTACAGCTCGTGGAACGACTGCCAACATGCCCCCAGTAGAAATCCCCACAGCGCCGCCCGTTGCTGACCCTCCGACGACAACACCGCTCCGACCAGAGCAGTTCAAGCGACTAATTGAGCAGCTCGAAGGCCCGGGCGGCGCGCTGTACATCCCGACGGCGATCGCGATGCTGGCACGCTGCGACGAGCGCACGGACGTGAAGTCGATCCAAGAGGCGGACGAGGAGACGCAGCGGATGCTGCTCACCCTGGCGCTCACGGACGCAATGGATGCGGCGACCTGGCGTGTGATCCGAGCTGAAGACGTGCAGGCGTAGGCACTTACGTGCTCATGTGGTATTGTCGAACGTGAAGGTGAAATCCACGCCTGTTTTGTTGTGGAGTACAATGATCATGTGAGTGCAAGATGAAGGGCGGCCACACGATGAGCTTGCCGATGATGCCGACGACGTGGCGCTCGAGCGTGAACGCGAGGTGCCTCACACCCGAGATGCCGTACCGCCGCTGCAGTGTGAAGTGGAGCACGACCAGCGACACGCCCTGGAGCAGCGCGTAGACCCAGATGGAGGAGACCGCACGCAGCAGGAAGGCCGTGTCGTTGTCGTGAAAGGCCTGGAGTCGTGGGTTGAATCGAGCGGTGGGAAGTCGTGCCGTGAGCACGAGGAAGAGCGAGTGCAGCAGTGGCACCATGACTTCAATGTACTCGATCAGCAAGACCTCTTCGGCCAGGAACGCGACCTCGAGCGCGTGCTGCACGATCTGCTCCTTCTCACCGTGCGTCACCGTGACGTCGCGGTGGCCGCGCAGCTGGACGTGCGTCGTGACGGGCACGTCCACGGTCTCTGGTCCAGTAAGTGGAGGCGCTGCCTTTTGGATTGGCTCAAGGTGAACCGGAGGACACTGCTTGGTGCGTTGCTTAGCTATGCTGTGACGGCCGATGAGGAATCGCGCGGCATCCAGTAGGCGCTCACCAGCCAGCGTGGAGACGCTCACGCGCGCGTGGCGGTCCAGGAACCACTTGACCACGACGGCGCTCTGCGCGAAGTCCAGCCCGACGATCAAGGCAATCGCAAGACGCGAGGGTGAGGTCTGGAGGATCGACGACTGGTACAGCGACGCGCAGATCTCGACGCCGCACACGGCCACCTCGGTCGCGTGCTCGCCCAGTCCGCGTGCTAGCCACTGCAGTTTGCGCTTGAGGACGATCTTGACGAACGGGAACGCGACCGTGAGCACGACGCGCGTCGCCTCGTCGACGTTCTCGAAGAGCACGGTGAACGCCGGGTAGAAGAGGATCTGCGCGCTCTGGAAGAGCATGCAGCCCGCGTAAGCGCGTGTGGCCGCGACAAGCGCGCGCTCGTGCCACAGCTTCGCGCGCAGCACGAGCACGTGTGAGACGATCAGTGTGAGCAGGAAGACGCCCGCGAAGAGCACCCAGGCGAACGGGATCGGAAACTGCCAGAGGCGCGCCGTGAGGTACAGCAGCGGCACGTGGAGCGCCGCGTTGATCGTACTCACGGCCACCACTTCACGGAACGAGTAGATGGCGCGCGGTACGTTGGCGGCCGTGAGCCACGCGAGCATGATGCCGATGGCGCACGAGACGTCGACGAACGCAGCGTGAGCGAAGAAGGCGACGTTGTAGCCGCAACGAGGCCCTGCAGCGGCAGCAGCGTAGGCAGCACGGCGACGAGCAGCCCCGGGATGGGCACGCCCACGAGCACGAGCGCCACGCGCCAGTGGGAAGCTTCGCGGCAGTATGCGTCGAGCGCGCGGAACTTCTCGACCGAGTAGCCATGCGCGTGAGTGCCGACATGGAGCGACCGTCGCCGCAGCACGAAGTTCCCAAGCGAGGTTCCACGCCGCGACGGTGACGACAAGGACGGGGAGGGCTGCTGCGGCGGTGGCGCGGGCTGCGGGAAGATGCGCGCACGCGACGGCGACATGGACGGCACCCGCCACGCCCAAGATGGCGCTGAAGCACGTCAAGAGGAACAGGACGGCAAGAGGAGCGAATCAAATCAACGGGGTGATTTTACTTTTTTTTTTTAGCGCAAGCGAACGTCGCCGGCCTTCACGTGGCGTGTACTACAAAAACGATGAAGAGCGCACATCTCACGGCGCCGACGCAGACACGGCGTTCTTGGCCATGATCTCGCGGTAGACGAGCGCAGACTGCTTGGGTGTGCGCTGCTGCGTCTCGTAGTCGACGTGGACGAGCCCGAAGCGCTTGGAGTAGCCCTGGGACCACTCGTAGTTGTCCATGAAGGACCAGGCGTAGTAGCCGCGCACGTCGGCGCCGCGCTGGATCGCGCCGTGCATGGCCGCGATGTAGCTGCGGTAGAACTCGACGCGGAACGCGTCGTTGATGGCCTCCTCGTGGTTGCTGCCGGCGTACGCGCAGCCGTTCTCCGTGACCAGGATGCCGCCGCGCGGCGCGTAGCGCTCGGTGAGCCACACGAGCAGCTTGCCAAAGCCCTCGGGCACGACGGCCCAGCCCACGTCCGTGCGCGGCCACGCGTCGTCCATCTTGCGCGTGTCGGCGCCGCTGTCGTGCTCGAAGCTGCTCTTGCCGTTGGGCGGCGCCGCGCCGCTCAGGAACGCCGGGGTCGCCTCGGCGTAGCGCGTGCTGTACGAGTTGAGCCCAAGAAAGTCGCTGCTGTTGAGGAGCAGCTTCTTCTCGTCCTCCGAGAACGTGGGCAGGCGGTCGCCCACGCGCTCGCGCATGATCGCCGGGTAGTCGCCCTTGTAGATGGGGTCAGCGAACCAGCCGGCGCAGAACTCGAGCGCGCGCGCGGCCGCGTCCTGGTTGCGCGCGAACGCTTGCGCGTCGTCGCTGGGCGCCGGCTCGCTCCAGTCCACGTTGAGCGTGATGCCGATCTTGCCGCGCTGCGCCTCCTGGAACTCGCGGCGGTAGAGATCGACGGCCTTGGCGTGCGCGAGCAGCAGGTTGTGGCCGCACACGTACGGCTCGACGTGGGCGTTGTGGCTGCGCCCGGGCGCGAGGAAGCCCCAGCCGTAGCCCAGCAGCGACACGATCCACGGCTCGTTGATCGTGAGCCACGTCTTGACGCGGTCGCCGAAGCGCGCAAAGCACACGCGCGCGTACTCGACGAACGCGTCCTGCACGACGGCGCCGCCGAGCCAGCCATCGTACTGGGTCTGCAGGATGAGCGGCAAGTCCCAGTGGAAGAGCGTCGCGAGCGGCTCGATGCCGTTGGCCAGCAGCTCGTCGATGAGGTCGCTGTAGAACTGGACGCCCTCCTCGTTGACGGCGCCGACGCCCGCGGGCAGGATGCGCGGCCAGGCGATCGAGAAGCGGTAGTGCTTGAGCCCGAGCTGCTTCATGAGCTGCACGTCCTCCTTGAACTTGTGGTAGTGGTCGCACGCGACCGCGCCCGTGTCGCCGTTGACCGTCTTGCCGGGTGTGTTCGAGTACGCCTCCCAGATGCACTCGCCGCGGCCGCCCTCCTTGGTCGCGCCCTCGATCTGGTACGCCGCCGTGGACGCGCCCCAGATGAAGCCGTCGGGGAACTGCAGGAGACCGGCGTCCGTGGTCTGCGTCATGGTGTGTTGGTGAGCGTGTCTTGAGCGGAGTGCGGAGAATCCGAGAGTGAGCGCTTCGGGGCGTCGTGGGCGTGGCCTTCGGGGCGCTGCGGTCCCGCCCGGCGTCAGCGGGGCGAACGCTGCGCCCCGCACCGGCTGACGGAAGTTCTCGTGCCCGCGAGGAGCTCAGCAGTCGACAAATCATCGCAGAGTGATGATCATATGGCTGCCTTTCCTTCCTATGATTGGATGAAAATGGCAAAAACCTATTTGGATTGGCTGAAATAAGGGTGGGTGGTCAACTTGCAGTACGGCACAATCGACGGGAGGAGCGCGGTCTCCGATGACGCCGATGTCGGTGGCGCATCAGCACTTCGCTTGACCAGCGCGTGTTGACGGCCGCACCGCGTGATGTGAGTGAGATGCGTGCGTCGATAGGCCAGGAAGGCGGTGCAGTACAAGGACCTGAACATGCACAACATCACCCAGGGATGCCTTGGGAATCGGTGGGAGCGTGTGTGCATGGCGTCCTGCCACAGGGTGCTCTGACCAGCGAGGATGGGAGGCCGCTCGCGCCACCAACTTTTGCCATCGAACATGCTCCACCACCAGTGGCTCATCTTCAACCTCCTCTGATCCTCGCTTGGTGACCACCATTTCACCCTCGGATGCCCCCGCCGCTTCCCGCAAATCCACCCAACTCGGCGAACTGTTCCGCCACTCCTGCGCGAAACGCGCCGCCGCCATTGCATTGGCCGGTCGGCCTCCCGATTCGGGAGCCGCCACGACGTCCTGGAGCGGTGGGTTGCCGACGCCATATTGGAGGGGAGGAAAAACCAGAATAATCGGTACTGCAGCCACTGAATACCGGTATCTGGCGAACAGGTCCTAATGTCTCATCGTCTGGTTTCTCTGTTTGGTTTTGGCGCCAAAAAACGCCACATCCAAAAGATCCACCTCCACCCCACAACGCACCGGCACCGCATCAGAAGACGACGTCATGGCCAAGCGGCAGACCAAGCGCGCGCGCGTGGCGCTGACGGAGAAGCGCGCGTGGGAGATCGCGCTGGCCGTGAGCGAGCCGCTCGAGGGCCGCGTGCGGCTCGCCGCGGTGGAGCGCGAGCTGGAGATGACGCGCATCTACGATTGGGTCGAGCTCGCTGTGCCGCTGCCCGAGCAGATGCCCGCGCCGCCGCTGCAGCGCTCGCTCAACTGGGTGGTCAAGGCGAGGACCGCGTGCCTCGTGTGGCACATGCTCGCGAGCTGCCGCGGGTTCCAAGGCCACGAGAACGAAGTCTTCTGGAAGAAGCTGATCGAGCATGTCGGCAGAAAGCAGCGGCGCGAGGGATGGGTGGACTACGCGAGCATGGACGTGGAGGACAAGGACCGGGCGGAAGACGAGCGCCAGTGGTGGGGGCCGACGCCAATGGTCAACGACTCGTACAAGTTCTTTCCGGCGTGGAAGGAGACGACGTTCCCGCGCTTCAGGCTCCATGTGCCGTTCTCGCTGTATTTTGATCCCTGGGACGGGTACGAGATCGCCGACGACGACCTGGACATCGAGACGGGCGAAGACTGGATCAAGAATGTCGTGAAGACGTTTGTTGGCATCAGCAACGCCTTCGAGAGCTCGACGGTCAAGCACTACGCGGCGAAGCTAAATCCGTTCATGGTCTTGGATCGCATTTGTAAGACGCCTGTAGAGATCGGCGTCCACCTGGGCTCAGACTTCCCACTCGAAGACGTTGCCGACACACTCAGCGCACTCATTGCAGACATCGAGACCGACGCGCTCGCTAGAAAGGAAGACAGGCTCCCGTGGCGGCTGGTCGGGCAAAGTCGGTTCCCTCTCACGAAGTTCACGGAGCTGAGTCTGTGCAACCGATATGCCATCGCTGACGAAGACTCGCTGAGCGAGCTTACCGATATCATTCGCTCGTGCAACGTTGTGATTCCCCACGTGAGTGTCTCGCTGAACGCCGAGCACATAGGCTCCGAGGCGCTAACCGACTTCATGCACGCGGTAAGCCGCAATCGTCAGAAAGGAAGTGGACGTGTCGACACGCTGGAGTTCCTCTTGGATGAAGCGGAAGAGTGGCATGTGGAGCTAGTGTTCTCAGCAATCCCGATCACCGACGTGAGCACGCTCAGGGTGTGTGGCAATCGGAGCATGTTTCGCGAGCGAGAAGTATCGATGAATCGGCACGCCTGGGTTTGGCTCGCATACGCGCTGTACCACCCGTGGCTCTTCTGTTCCGAGCTGCATGTCAACCTGGACGACTTGGACGTGTCTGAGCCTGGCGCTCTCGCAAGGGCAGCGCGATGGGCTGCCTTGGCCCGGACGTCGCGCGGCTCATCTGCGACTTTGCGAGCAGCCACAGCAGCCGCGTGGTGTGGTGCGAGGACCGCTAGTTAGTCGAGCTTTGATGTCGGTTCTCTCT
Source organism: Pythium rhizo-oryzae (assembly GCA_027475725.1). NCBI lineage: Eukaryota > Oomycota > Peronosporomycetes > Pythiales > Pythiaceae > Pythium > Pythium rhizo-oryzae. Next base: position 13,009 of record JAMFLL010000504.1, read on the forward strand.
TTTTTTCTTCTTCTTCTCCCTCAGCAGGACTGCATACGTTCAAGATCCCCTTTGATTTATGATATGGGTTCACTCGTCCCTGGGGCTCTCAGTAGACTGGATGGACATCCATCGAAAGAGGACCCAGTCGCACACGACGGCGCACGGCTCAGCGTGGAGGGATGCGCTGACTGCATGGGGCGGACGCATTGCGAGAACCATGACGTCGGTGCGTCCGACGCAACTGCAGTCAATGCTCCGTGCTAATGCACTTATTCACGTTAACATCAGGTATCTGATGCGCATCAGAGTCCATGCGGCCTCTGATCCACCTGCTATATCAGTAGATTCAATTTCTTCACGAAAGTGACAAGTGACCATGACAGCGTGCGCGTCACGCCCAGGCGCGTGTCTCTGTCATCCCACAGACATGCGCCGCGCCCAATCGGAAAGGACGAAAAGCTCCAAAGTCCCCCAGGGGAAGAAGATCGCACCTGTCACAGGGCGATTTCCCCCAACGCCGCCGGATTCACCCACACACGCGCCACCCACGCGCCCGCACGCCGCACAATCGGCCTCGCACGCTTTCCCCCCAGCGCGTCCTCATTCCTCACACGTCCTTCGCCCGCCTCCTACCGCCATGGTCGCGCTCTTCGCCGCCTCCTCGTTGACGCGCCGCCTTCCGCTGGCGTCGTCGCTGCGCCGCGTCGCGCCGCTCGCGCGGCTGCTCCACACGCCGCCGCCGTCGTCGTCTTCGCTGCTGGTGATCAACGCCGGCTCGTCGACGCTCAAGTACAAGCTCTTTGAGATGGACGCGCGCAAGGGCGTCGGCGCGCCGCTCTTCGCGGGACTCGTCGAGCTCTCGAACGCGTCGTCGCCCGCCGGCCGCCTCGTGCACCAGGACCTCGTGGGCGACAACACCAAGAAGCAGGAAGTGCGCGTGCCGCTGCCCACGCACCGCGTGGCGCTCGAGGAGGCCGTCGCGCGGTTCTTCGGCGACAAGCTCGACGGCATCCAGGCCATTGGCCACCGCGTGGTCCACGGCGGCGAAAAGTTCCACGACGCCTCGAAGCTCACGCCGCCGGTGATTGACGCGCTCACCGAGAACATCGCGCTCGCGCCGCTGCATAACCCGGCCAACCTGCTGGGCATCGACGTCGCGACCGAGGTGTTTGGCACGACGATCCCGCAGGTCGGCGTGTTCGACACGGCGTTCCACGCGACTATGCCACCCAAGGCGTTCACGTACGCCGTGCCGTTCGAGCTCTACGAGAAGCACGGCGTGCGCCGCTACGGCTTCCACGGCACGAGCCACCAGTTTGTCGCGCAAAAGGCTGCCGACCAGCTGGGCAAGCCGCTCGACGAGTGCAACCTGATAACGTGCCACCTGGGCAACGGCTCGAGCATGGCGGCGCTACGCCGCGGCAAGTGCATCGACACGACGATGGGGCTCACGCCGCTCGAGGGGCTCGTCATGGGCACGCGCAGCGGCGACGTGGACCCGGCACTGCACAACTTTTTGGCTTCGCAGCTGAAGATGACCATGCCCGAGATCGACAAGCTGCTCAACAAGCAGAGCGGCCTCCAGGGCATCTGCGGGGACAGCGACATCCGCAAGATCCAGGACCGCGTCCGCGCGCCCGGCGGCGATGAGCGTGCCGACCTCGCGCTTGACGTGTACAGCCACCGCGTGCGCAAGTACCTGGGCGCGTACCTACTCGAGCTGGGCGGCGCAGTGGACGCGGTCGTGTTCACGGCCGGCATTGGCGAGAACTCGGCCATGGTGCGCGAGCGCGTGTGCCACAACCTCGGCGCGCTGGGCATCGAGCTGGACGCCGACAAGAACGCGCGCTCGATGCTCGGCAGCGGGCCCGTGGAGATCCAGTCGCCCGCGTCGCGCACCAAGGTGCTCGTGATCCCGACCGACGAGGAGCTTAGCATCGCCGAGCAGACGTTCAAGGTCGCGTTTCAGCAGTAGGAGCTGAATGGACTTTCGTTTTTGATGTCGCTTGCGTCTTGTTGGTTGGTTGAAATGCGGCTGATGCTCTAACGACCTCATCAAAGCACACGCCTCGTCGCACAAGAGCGGACCGCACGGCTTAACGGGCTGTTCTTGTGCCGTGGGGTGTCAGTTTCTCTCACGCAGGCTGAACGGAAGGAATGAAGATTGATCCGCTCGCCGACGAGCTTTTCCTGCGGCTCGTGCTGGAGCGGCAGCCCAGCGCGGCCAAGTCCGGCAAGAAGCGCGCGGTTTGGTACGAGATCGCCAAAGCGGTGAACGAGGCCAGCGGCCACGTCGTGTTCCAGTCGACCGACTCTACGATCCTGCGGCTCAAGTGGCTCACGACCGTGCTCGACGACGCCGAGCACGCGCTCCACGGCTCATTCTCGCGCGAGATGCGTGTGATGCTACGCGAAATCCAAAGCGACACTGAGGCTCCTGGACCAACGACTACCTCACGCGACCGCGTGCGTACTCGCTCACAAACCCACGCGAGCGAAGACCGCGCGTCAAGCAAGCCGCCGCCGAGTAAGCGTGTTCGTACCAAGCGTGGCGGCAATGCTGACGATGATCAAGGTCCCGCCAAGGCCAGCGCGGTAGATATGCAGGACCCCGTCGCACCACCACTGTCAGCGGCGCTTGCGCCGACAGCGCTCGTGCCGTACACGCCCGTGACGACGCACCTCTCGATGCTGGACCAGTTTCTCGGCGCACAAGCCGAGCGTGACCGCCAGGCGAGCTACGAGCGCGAACAGCTTCGTCGGGAAGTGATGGATTGCAAGCGCGAGTCGGCGGCTTTGGGGCGCGAGGTTGCGCTACTCCACCACGGCGCGGCTCGCCGCGGGATTGTGGGTCCAGTTGAGAACACCGCCGTGCCCGCCGAGGGTGCTACACCTCTGGCGACGACTGCGGTCGTGCAGCTCCTGGAGGAGATCACGACCGAGCAACGCCTCGCCCGCGAGGACATGCAGAGCGAGCGCGCGAGCCACCGCGAACATGTCGCCGCGCTGGTGGCGCTGCTACAGCAGCAGAAGGAGCAGCGAGCGCAAGACCGCGTGGGTGACGAAGCGTTTGGTAATAACGCGCACGCGGCGATCTGAGGTGGTCCATCCGGAGCTGCCATAATCCGGTGAGCTGACACGCGTGCGTTGATGCGGCGCGTTGTTGAAGCTGGTGGGCGTGACGCATCAGCATCTCACGAGGCTGGCGCGTGTTGACTCGCCTCGTGTATCATTTTCAGCCAATTGTCCATTCTTGAACAGGTTTGTAGCCAATCGAGCCAAACTATTGACAGTCTCACTTGCACAATCACTCGAGCACAAACGCTTGTATGTGCTGTCCTTGACAGCCATAGCGCACGTCCTCAGATCCGCAAGCGGCGACGCCGACGCCGGGTGCCGCCAGCGGTGCGAGCAGCAGAGAACGCCATTCGTGAATCTGCGCACTTCCCCGCACGTCCCTTCCCGAACCACCACATTCTCCACGCCGGTCACATCGCACCATGCCGCCACCGCGCATTGACGACCCCCAAACCGACGGCGACGGCTTCCTCCACTTTCCCCACGGCTTTGCGTGGGGTACGTCGACGGCCGCGTACCAGGTCGAGGGCGCCACGCGCGAGGGCGGGCGTGGCGAGTGCATCTGGGACGTGTTCGCGCGCATCCCGGGCAAAGTCCACAATGGCGATCACGCTGAGGTCGCCTGCGACCACTTCCACCGCTTCAAGGAGGACGTGCAGCTCATGAAGCGCCTCGGGCTTCAGCACTATCGGCTCTCTCTCTCCTGGTCGCGCATTCTCCCTGGCGGCATCGGTGCTGTCAACGAAGAGGGAATTGCGTTCTACAACGCGCTGATCGACGAGCTTCTCGCCAATGGCATTCAGCCGTTCGTCACGATCCTCCACTTTGATCTGCCGATGGCACTGCAGCTCGAGTTCGACGGCTGGCTGGGCGGCGAGGCCGTGCAGGATGCTTTCGTCGAGTACGCACGCGTGTGCTTCGCGCGTTTCGGCGACCGCGTCACGCGCTGGCTTACGATCAACGAGCCGTGGATCCTGGCGCTGCTTGGCCACGGCTGGGGCGTTGCGCCGCCTGGACGCCGCCACAACGCCGGCACCGAGCCCTACGTGGTGGCCCACAACGTGCTGCTTGCCCATGCCAAGGCCGTGGCAATGTATCGAAACGAGTTCGAGCCGACGCAACACGGCAAGATCGGCCTGCCACTCGTCAGCGACTGGCGCAAGCCCAAGCCCACGGAGGACACGCAGGCGTTCCAGCGCAACCAAGAGGCTGCGCAGCGCGCGCGCGAGTACGTCATCAGCTGGTTCGCGGACCCGCTCTACTTCGGCGACTACCCAGAGGTCATGAGACAGCGCGCGGGCGACCGCCTCCCGCACTTCACGGACGATGAGAAGAAGCTGCTCAAGGGCAGCACCGATTTCATGGCGCTCAACCACTACTCGACGCGCTACGCGGAGCCGTCCGAGGCGTTCTTGAAAGGGGAGTCGGCGCCCGCAGGCCACGAGAGCGTCATGTTTGACGAAGGGACGGTCATTTCGGAGGGTGCGCACTGGGTCAAGACCGATATGGACTGGTCCGTCGTCCCCGAGGGTTTTGGTGAGATGCTCGAGTGGGTGCACGCTCGCTACGCGCCGCCGGGAGGCATGTACGTGACCGAGAACGGATGCGCGTACGCCGGCAAGGATCGCGCGGACGGCATCGACGACCAGTTCCGCGTCGACTTTTACAAAGGGTACATCACGGCCATGCACGGTGCGATCCAGCGAGGCGTGGACGTGCGCGGTTTCTTCGCGTGGTCGACGATGGACAATTTCGAGTGGAGCGAAGGCTACAGCATGCGCATGGGCCTCGTCTGGGTCGACTTCGACACGCAGGAGCGCACGCCCAAGAAGTCGGCGCGTTTCTTCAGCGAGGTCGCGCGAAAAAACGCCGTGCCCGAGTGAAGCGTAGCAATGAAAGAGAAAACGTCGGGATGATTCTGGGTCAAACTGATCCCACGCGTCATGCATGATAATCGCACAAATGGTTCATGCCTTCGAGTTGGTCTCTTGAATGTTGCGCTGAGAAGAGACTCCAACGTTGGTTGAGAGATCCGCTGGGATACATGGGACGCGCCGTACGGTGAGAGAGAAAACGATTCCGTGAACGCGCAAGCTGGGCTCAGTTGAGAATCCGCTCTGTGCGAGGAAGCTTGATTCGACAATGGCACCGCAAGCAACTACGAAGAAAGCCAAGGCCATCTTTACGCCCTTAAACCCTTCACCAATGCAGGCGGCCCCAGTGCTTCCAGTTCCTCCGGGGCGGTTCTTGTATCAGCACACGCGCTTGATCAACAGGGATCAGATGAAGCAGACGCTACAGTCGTGTTCGGCCGTTGGGGTACATTTTGAATTGGCAGGAAGTGATAGCAGCCCCATCGTGGTGGTGGCAATCGCATGGGCGAAGACGAAAAGCGAGTCGGAAAGCAGCAGTACAGAAGCAGAGACCCCCGCCTGGATCATTCACGAAGAAGGCTCGTCGGTGCCGGCTTTTGTTGATTTGATGCGAGTACTCGTGGGCGATCCGTCGGTGGTTAAGGTGGTGCATGGGGTGCGAAAGATTGCGCACTGGCTGAACACGCAGGGGCTGGATGCGTCGAAGCTGGTAAAGCTGCTGGACCTGGAGTTGCACTATGAGACCCATGTCGACACAAATGAACGGGATGCGACCATGGCCACGATCGCGAAGCGGAGCGGAGTCCCGTTGGCGTGGGGACGAAAAGCGAGTCGGAAAGCAGCAGTACAGAAGCAGAGACCCCCGCCTGGATCATTCACGAAGAAGGCTCGTCGGTGCCGGCTTTTGTTGATTTGATGCGAGTACTCGTGGGCGATCCGTCGGTGGTTAAGGTGGTGCATGGGGTGCGAAAGATTGCGCACTGGCTGAACACGCAGGGGCTGGATGCGTCGAAGCTGGTAAAGCTGCTGGACCTGGAGTTGCACTATGAGACCCATGTCGACACAAATGAACGGGATGCGACCATGGCCACGATCGCGAAGCGGAGCGGAGTCCCGTTGGGGTCGTATCGAGATGCCGTCAAGTCTGATCGAGCAGAGTACAAAAGCAACCTCGAGAAGCATTTGTTGCCCCACAAACTCATCCTCGCGATGATACAGAAAGCGGAGTTGCTCGTCACGTGCTACGACAAGTGTATCGCGACAACCACGAGCCATTTGGAGCGAACCACACTGTACGAGATGACTGCGCGCCGGTGGACATACGCGAGCCGCCATGATGGAAACCCATTGATCTGGTTTGACAGCGCGCACGACTTCTTGCCCCGTAGCCTCGAGTGCCTGGGCTCGGAAGCAGAGATCGAAGCGACTGTGCCGACGCTGAAGCTGGAGTGTGAGATCGCGTCGTTGCTGGCGCTGCTGCCGAATCGGTACCGCGACGCAGTGCTCGCGATTGATAATGTCAGCGAGAAGCTCGTGGACATCAACTTGGACGTTGGCCGCGTGCCCCATGGGTACATAGGCTATCGCCAGCGCATCAGTCTCGGTGACACAGCGCCATCAGAGGCCGGAGGTGACCAACCTCCGCTGGTGTCGACGGTTGACGCAGACGATCTAAACACTATCTTGGAGCGCCTGGGTGGGGATGAGAAGATTGGCAGCGACAACCGCGCGGGTGTGGATCGCCAACTGCACCGCATCTCGGTCATGCGTGACAAGACCAACGCGATATACGGACTCACGATGCGCGTCGGCCGCACGCTCCACTTTGCCTGCAACTTCTTGCTTGATCTCTTCCTCAGCTCGCCACATCGCCGAAAGTCGGTGCTGCTGCTCGGGCGTCCTGGCTCGGGCAAAACCACGCTGATACGCGACATTGCGCGCTGCGTGTCCGAGAGCGGCGAGAACGTGTGCATCATCGATACGTCGAACGAGATTGGCGGCGACGGGCTCGTGCCCCACCGATGCATCGGCTGGGCGCGGCGCATGATGGTCAAGTCGCTGAACGACCAAGCGCGCGTGATGGTCGAGTGCGTGCAGAACCACACGGTCGAGACGCTGATCGTGGACGAAATTGGCCGCAAAAGCGAGGTGAACGCCGCCGGCACGGTGCGCCAGCGCGGCCCACGCATGATCGCGAGCGCGCACGGCGACTTTCGGTCGCTGATCAAGAACCAGGACCTCAAGGGGCTCATCGGCGGCGTGCAGACGGTCATTGTCGGCGACGAGGAGGCCAAAAAGAACCCCCACTTGGGCAAAACCCCGGCCAAGCGCGCCGGAAACCCGATCTTTGACGTGATTGTCGAGATCGACGAAGTCCACCGCGGCCGCTGCCGCATCATCTGGGACGTCGCCGAGGCCGTGGACGCGGTGCTCAATGGCGACGCCGAGTACGCGTGCGAGACGCGCTTCCAGACCTTCGGCATGCGCGGCGTGCAGGTGATCCAGTGACCGGTAGCGCAATCAGAAGCTTTCATATGCGTGCTCTCTCACTAACGGATAGTCCCGAAGACAAACCCTTGAAAGCATTAGCGACGAATGCATGACGACAATCAGAACTGTTTCACTGAATCCATCGCTCACCTTCACGTACCAGGCTTATCGTGACCTCCTCGTCGAATTCGCGGCCTTGATTAAGAACGCGCGCTGCCGTGGAGACGCTTCCACGTGCTGCTGTCTCGTAGCGCCGCGTCGGCGCCGCGTCGGCCGTCCATTGCCTGGAAGGTCGGGGGTTCCGTCGAGTGTTCCTTCTCGCTCAGAATGCATGTTCAACCTCCGTTATTTGGTACACACCAATCTACTCCCTCCACAGAGAGGTATACACAGGTATACACTCCACTAGGTACGAATGTCGTGCATGCGTTGCCATGCCATCTCTGTTGTGAAAATGGCGCAGAAAGTGTGGATCCATGTGGACGCCGGCGACGGCGGCCCGCTGCAGCGCGTGTGCTGGTACGCGGGCACGTCGGACCAGATGGTCGAGAACGCGATCCGCCTGCACCTGCAGCTCGCGCGGTATTCGCGGTTTCTGCTGCGCGACGCGGACGGCGATCTCGTGCCCGCGGCCTCGACGCTGCCGCATGACCAGACATTCGGGCTCTTCATGGTAGACGATACGGTGTCGACGACACGGATACATCGCGCGGAGGCTGCCAGGGAGAGCGCTGCGAGTCGCCAGCCGCCGCCACGCCTCAAGCGCCGGCGTGTGGAGCACGCCCAGGGCGTCGACGCCGCCGGCGTCGCGGACTCGATCTCGGCCTCGGACGCCGCGGCAGGCTTCAGTTCGGACACGGGCCACCAACAGCCCACCATCCTTGCGAGATCCAATATGCCGGCCATTCCATTGCGCCCACGGTTGATCGTCCATCTCGTGACGCGCTTCCTAGAGACTTTCACATGCGCGATCCCGAACGACGACAATGTCAGCTTCATTCCGAGCACGGGGCCGTACGCGCTGTACGCGCTCTACTGCCACCTCTTCAGAGACATGGCGTACCACCCAAAGAGCCAGAACGCCTTTTACAAGATGACCTCGTTCCAGGGGAAGATCGACCGCCAGCGCGTCATTCGATACTACCAATGCCCCGCGAGTCGTTCTTCGCCGCGCGATGGCAACACCAACGACGAAAGAGCGCGCGACGCCAGAGACAGCGAAGAGTCCGTCCAGTATGTCGTATACAAACCCGAAGGCAAAGGCCCGCTGCTGCGCAAGTACGTGAAGATTGGCACCGACATATCGGCTGACGAGCTTGTGCTGGCCGCGAGCTTCGTGCAGGGGCTGAGTCTGAACCCGGTGGCCGTAGTTGGCCAGTACACTGCCTTCCTCGAAGGCTTCCTGCCAGTCTCCAAGGCCGTCTTCCAAGCACACACCAGGAGCTGCGACTAGATGCCCCATGGCCGTCGCCCACGCTGTCGGTGTTGGAGGCGGAGGATGTTCGAGACGAAAAAAGCGCTTTTTCGGCGGACTCGACTTCAACGAACGCAGGGGGTGCTGCTTGCGTACTAAGCGACCATCCATTGGCTAAAATGTACCGCATGTCTGCTTTAATAAACCAATCAATGGTCTTTTGTATCCACGGAATCTGTATGATTGGTTGAAATCCTTCCGGAGCCGTGCAGCCACGTGGCCTGTTGGCGTTTTGCCACAAGTGTGGGCCCAAAGGGAAACCCACGGCATCGCCGGATCGCTCATTCGAGAAAGTGGAGCCGACGGCCATGAAGATCTTCGGCGCGTTCCTCTCGACGGTGCTGGCGCTGGCCGCCATGGCGCCGCACGCGTCCGCCAGCGTCGCCGGCGTGGACTTTGGCGGCGAGTTCTTCAAGATCGCGCTGGTCAAGCCCGGCACGCCGTTCGAGATCGTGACCAACGTCCACAGCAAGCGCAAGACCGAGACCATGGTCGCGTTCGACGGCGACGAGCGCCTCTACGGCGCCGACGCCGCGACCGTGGGCGTGCGCCGCCCGCAGACCTGCTACGCGCAGATCCGCCGCTTCCTGGGCACGACGCCCGAGGACCCGGCGATTGCGTCGCTCACGCAGAGCGAGTACTTCCCTTACGAGCTGCTGCAGAACGACACGCGCGGCACGGTCGCGCTCAAGCACGACAAGAACCAGGTGTACCATGCCGAGGAGCTCGTCGCGATGGTGTTTACGCACGCGCGCCAGATCACGGACGCGTTTGCCGAGGCGCCCGTCAAGGACTGGGTTGTCACGGTCCCCGACTTCTTCACGCAGGCCCAGCGCCAGGCCATGCTCGACGCCGCCGAGATCTCGGGCGTGCGCGCGCTGTCGCTCATCAACGAGAACACGGCCGCGGCGCTTCAGCTCGCGGTCCACTCGACCTTCGACGAGCCGCGTCGCGTGCTCTTCTACAACATGGGCTCGACTTCGCTCCAGGTTTCGATCGTCGAGTTCAGCAGCCAGGTCGTGCCGGACGGCTTCAAGAAGAACAAGACGGTCTCGGGCTTTGAAGTGCTCAGCAAGGCCTGGGACGCGTCGCTTGGTGGTGCCAAGTTCGACTTGCGCCTCGCCGAATACCTCGCGGCCGAGTTCAGCGAGAAGCTCGGTGAGGATGTGCGCCAGATCCCGCGCCCGATGGCGAAGATCCGTGCGCAGGCCAAGAAGACCAAGATTGTTCTGAGTGCGAACGAGCAGATCCCCGTGGTCATGCAGTCGCTGTACAAGGACATGGACTTCTTCACAACCATGACGCGCAGCAAGCTGGAGGAGATTTGCAAGGATCTGTTTGTCAACACGTTGAAGCCCGTTGAGCAGGCGCTCGATAAGGCTGGCTTGAAGCCGGAGGACATCCACGAAATTGAGATCATCGGTGGTGGTGTGCGCATGCCCAAGATCCAGCAGCAACTCAAGGATTTCTTTGCGGGCAAGGACCTTGGTGTGCACCTGAACGGCGATGAGGCGATGGCTCTGGGTGCGGCTTTCCACGCCGCGAACTTGAGCAACTCGTTCCGTGTGCGTCACGTTGGTATGACCGATGTGGCACCGTATGCTGTTGGTGTTCGCCTCGTGGACCTTGAAAACAAGGCCTCCGAGGGCGCTGAGACCACCGAGGAGAGCGAGAAGCACTGGGTCAAGCGTGCGTCGCTCTTCACCGAGTCGAGCAAGTTGGGGCTCCGTAAGGCCGTCTCGTTCTTGCACTCGAAGGACATCACGGCTACGTTCCGGTATGACAAGCCGTCGGCGCTGCCTGTTGGCGCGAGTGGCCACATTGCCAAGTTCAACATCACGGGCATCGAAGAGTTCGCGACCAAGTTTGCTGAGAAGAACCTCGGTGAGCCGAAGGTCTCGCTCACGTTTGAGCTTGACGGAAGCGGAATCACGAAGATCGCGAAGGCCGAAGCGACGCTGGAAGAGGAATACGAGGTGGAGGTTGAGGTGAAGAAGGAGACCAAGAAGAAGGACAAGAAGGACAAGAAGGACAAGAAGGATAAGAAGGACAAGAAGGACAAGAAGAGTGACGAGACCGAGGAGGAGAAGGACGACGCTAAGGACGGCGAAGAGAAGGAGGAGGAGGAGCCTGTCGAGAAGGTCAAACAGATCAAGAAGAAGACCCACCGCGCAGTTCTTCTCGTGCAACAGGCGTACGAGAAGTGGGACCACGAGAGCGGCATCAGTGTGCTCCCGATGACGGTCGCAGAGAAGAAGGACTCCATGCGCATGCTTCGCGAGCTGGAGCAGGCAGATAACCAGCGCCGCGCCAACCTCGAGGCCAAGAACAAGCTTGAGACGTTCGTGTACAACGCTCGTGACACTCTGGGCGCTCAGGAGGAGGAGTTCAAGGCCGTCACCACCTCTGAACAACTTGAGCAGCTCACGACGAAGCTCGAGGAGACGGAGGAGTGGCTGTACGATGAAGGAGAGAAGGTCGACGCGGCTTCGTACAACAAGAAGATCAAGTCGCTCGACACGGACTTCGCCGCGATCCTGTTCCGCATCAGCGAGAAGAAGAACTTCCCTGAGGCCGTGAACAACGCGAAGGAGTACGCCTTCAGCACGAAGGAGCTTATGGCTGAGTGGGCTGAGTCGAAGCCGCAGGTCACGGAGGATGAGCGCAAGGACGTGCTCGAAAAGGTCGATGAGCTTGAGTCGTGGCTTGTGGAGGCCGAGAAGAAACGTGCTTCTGCCGCTGTCCACGAGAAGCCGCTGGTGACCTCGGCGGAGGTGGAGAAGCAGATCCAGAGCGTGAAGAAGCTCGTGAGCACGCTCTCGAAGAAGCCGAAGCCGAAGCCGGCCAAGACCGAGGAGGACGAGAAGAAGGCCAAGAAGGAGGACGATGCCGCCTCAGAGGACAAGAAGGAGGAGTCTGAGAAGACGGATGCTGCTGATGAGAGCAAGGAGGAGGCCACGGAGGAGAAGGACGTGGACGCCGAGGAGCTCGACGGCCACGAGGAGCTGTAGATCGACTTCTCCCGTGCTTGTTTACACCGCATTATAAATGCACTGAGATTTGTGAATTCGTCTCTATGGGGGATTGTCTATAGTTGTAATTTGTTTGAACCTAGACGAGGTTATTCAGTTGAGGGAGAGGAGTACACTGTACCGGTATGAATAGAACCTCGTTTCAGCCGCTGTGACCGGCACAGTGAACTGGGAGCGGAAACCACTGGGAGGAGGCATCATCGTCGGACTCGGCCCATTCCCTACAAGTAGCACCCGAAGCACCAAGATGGCGGACGACAACGTGGATCTGGAGAAGCTCGAGGCCGAGGCCGCGCAGCTCGCGACTGAGGCGGACGTGCCGGACGCCGCCGCGTCGAACGAGGCCTCGGGCGAGGCCAGCGGCGACGTGGACGCCGAGATCGAGGACATGAAGCGCCGCGTCCGCGAGATGGAGGAGGAGGCCGCCAAGCTCCAGGAGATGCAGTCTCAGGTCGAGTCGCAGATGGGCAAGAACACCACCAGCTCGCTGAACGACCTCCAGGGCGGCGCCGGCGCCGCGGCGGCTGCGGCGGCCGCGCAGGCCGCGCTCGACGAGACCTCGGTGTACGTTGGCCAGGTGGACTACGGCAGCACGCCCGAAGAGCTCCAGGCGCTGTTCCAGTCGTGCGGCACGATCAACCGCGTGACGATTCTGTGCGACAAGTTCACGGGCCAGCCCAAGGGCTACGCGTACATAGAGTTTGCGTCCCGCGACGCCGTCGAGAGCGCCGTGCTGCTCAACGACACGATGTTCCGCGGCCGCCAGATCAAGGTCACGCCTAAGCGGCAAAACATCCGCGGCTTCAACAGCTTTGGCCGCGGCGGCCGCGGTGGCATGCGTGGTGGACGGGGTCGTGGACGCGGTCGTGGCCCGCCCCGCGGCGGCTTCCGTGGCCGCGGACGGGGTTTCCACCCGTACTACTGAGCCCGTGAGTGATCTGCTCGGGTACGTTTTGCCTCCCCCCTCTATTTTGACCTCTGGATGCGCGCCTAGCTGCTGGGTGAAAGCCACAAGAACATGAAAAAAAGAGTGATGAAGAAAGAGAAAAAAAAAGGAAACCAGCGGCGAGAAAAAAAAAGTGAGCGAGGAGTAGTGCGCGATGAGAACATGAGCAAAAAACTCAAAAAAGAAAAAAATTGAAAAGAAAAACAACACAAAAGCTCATGAGGGGAGGCAAAACAACAGGAGGAGGGGAAAAGGGGGAGTGTGAGGATCTTTGGAGCAGGTGGGCGGCGTTCTTCAACACGCACGGTCAAGACGACGCATCAGTCGGGATGTACAATACTGGTACGAGAGCATGAGTTCTCGTAATCGTAACAATGGCGGTCTGCGAGACCGCCGATTTGGTTTGTTCACATGCGATGTTGTTCGTTTCGTATTGCTGTGCAAACATGCCGAGTTACAGACTACAGTTCCACACTAGAGGTTCTTCTTGTTACGTTTGGCCGGCATACCAGGCGAAGCTGTCGTGCCTCGCCGCTTGCTCGACACGCGCGACTGTTTCTCAGCGGCCTTAAGCGATTTGCCTGGGTTCAAGCAAGACACGAAAAGGTATTCGGTCAGTTTCCAACGCCACCTCCAACGCGTTCTCGGATCATTCTGTGGGAAACACCTACCTTTGCTAACTTGAATCGTAGATCCTGTGTCGGCCGCACCGGCCGATCCTGCCGTGGTAGCTCCGATGGCGTCTCCTCGTCGAGCAGCCTTACGTGGCGGCAGCGACGGCGTGAGTGGTTTGAACTCCTTGCCTGTCAGCGCCTGGTACCGTTCCTTCAGCGTCTGCACTTCGCTCTGCTTGGTAGAGACGTGCTTCCGCAGCGAGAGCAAGCCGACGATGTCTTGACGGAGCGCGTCGTACATTTCGCACGACTGCTTCGTGGGCATCGGTCGCAGCGGCACACCCATCTCATCCAACATAAGTTCCATCTTCTTCAGCAACTTGGCGCTGAGCGCCGTGCCCTTTTGCTGCGGCGCCGGTAGCGCCAGCGTCTGGCTCCGCAAGAATACGCCCTTCGGGATCTCACGCTGGATCTCGTAGGGCACGTCGACGAGTTCTTTCTTCTTTTTCGTGTCCACTTTTACCGCGACCTTCTTGAGCTGCTGCTCGACGGTCCGCAGTTCATCTGTGAGGCGCCGCACTTCGTTCTCTTCTTCGATGGACCGCGTGAATGCCAATTCGAGCTGCCGCTTGCGCTGCTTCTCGTAGGTCGCATTGAATTTGTAGTATTTGCTGGGCGTCGTCGTTTCACCACCAAGTGATGGGGGCGTCGGTGTCGGTACTTTTGCCCCTGTAGCTGGAGTGGTCGGCGCGCTGGATGGCTCTGTGGTGGGTTCGCTCTTCACCTCGGAGGCTGCGCTCTTCTCTTCCTCGTCCCCATCGGCGGCAGCGTCGCACCGATCACGGTGCTCGGAGATCAGCCGCGCGACCTCGTAATACCGGTATTTGATGTCTTCCAGCGAACGGTACGCGCCCTTGGCGATCGCGTGCGTGTTGTACTTGTCGGCCACGACGATCCACCGCAGGTCGTGGCGCTCGCAGAGCTCCAGCAGCACGTCCGTCTCATCTTTCGTCCATTTCATCGTCGGGTCCGCGTGGTTCGCGAGCACTGCCTCGTACTCCTCGTCCGTGTACTTGATAATGTCACACTTGATGTTGAATCGCGAGAACACATAGTCTGGCGGGTCGATGTGGGCCTTCACCCAATGGGTCAACGTGAGTCCACCCTGGTGCTCTTGCTCGCCCGCGAGGTCGGCGCGCGCCGGGTTCTGGAACGACTTGCGCACCCACTTGACTGCGGGGCGGTCTCTTCGCTCTTTCCATTTTTGCTGGAGCGTGAGCTTGCTCAGGCCAGGGTACAGCGCGTGGTTCACGCGATGGTTGCTCTCCAGCAGCTCGAGCACTTCGCGCTGCATACCCGTGAGTTTCTTGGGCTTCTTGGTCTTGGTGCGCGCGGCGGGCGTGCCGCCCGTCGGCTTAAGGTTCTCTAGCTCCTTCGCGACCGCCGCCGAGCCGCCCGCGGGCGCGCTGGGCGCCTCACTGGCGGCATTGAGCCCAAGGATTTGGGCCACGTCCCCCATATTGGCCGCGCCAGTTTGTTCTGGGAAGGGTTTGGAGGGACCTGACCTGAATCTAGCACTCTTCCTAATATAGTACCATCGGATGTACTAGAATAGTTACAATGGTGGTGGTCAATAGCGACGGCGCTGCCCCATGCACACCGCGGACCTTTGTCGCTTGAGTTGGCGGTGACACTTGATGGGTAAGGTTATACGCACGCACGTGGCCAATGCTGGAGTATCAGCTTGCCACAAACGGTCGAGTACCAGTCAGAGCACAGAGGCAGGGCCAGAGGTTCCATTGCATCATATATTCGTGTCTTTCATCTCGTTTCACATAAGTAGCGCTGGCCTATGCCCGATCGGAGGGCGTGCTCGCCGGCGTCTGCGCAGCCTGCTGGGCCACGCTCGGGATCACAGGCTTGCCGGCGCCGCCCTTCTCCTGCTCCAGCATTAGCTCCGAGTCTTGCCACCGCTTGAGCGTGTCGTTGAAGATATAGACGCCCGAGACGCCGCCGACGATGACGGCGAGCGCGATGTCCATGAGCGGCGTCACACGTCGCACGCGCGGGCGCAGGTAGACGCCCTCCTTCTTCTTCGCGCCGAACGCCATGGGATCCGCAGTGTTTCCTGAGCTTCTTGGTGCCGACTGGCCGGCCCACACATGGACCGCCCACAAAGACACACACTCGCGGCTTGTCGCCCCTGTCTAAAGCGATGGTGACGCTGTCGCGTCAGCACCGAAGATTAGTACTGCACACATTCGCATAAGTGCGACGGTAATCATCCACCACAAGTGACCCACATTCTGGGATGTTCCACCGCCTTCTCGAACAGAAGCTAACCGTCGCAGGTATGTAAATTACGCTTGTGTCTGTCTCGTGTGGTCCGGGCGGAATTCGCGAACGGACATGCCTATGATGTCCGGCGACGGAGATTCGCTCCCCACGGTGGGCCAAGGACCCAATGCCTCCGCCGACGGCACCGACCGGTGCTGCTAGCTGAACTGTACGCAGGGTCAAAACCGCATTATGAGCTTGTTGCAGCGTGCGCTGCCACCGCGCACGTCGCCCGCCACAAGAACCCTTCTGGATCTGCGACGTGCGCGATCCGACCCAGTCCCGTCGTTTATTTTATTTTTCGCAAACATGCAGGTCTGCGTCTGACGTCCGCGGTAATTTATGAGTGGTTCGCATCCGCTAAGGTTTTTCCTCTCCGCTCTCCACCGAGGTTTTATCCCCAGACTTCAAAGTTGCTCTTTGGAACGGGTGTGGTGTTGCGCTATCATCGACCCGCGTTCGTCGTCTCCTCCGGACCGCAGGATCCCAACGAAACTTGTTGGTGTTGGTGTGGCCAGTTAGCAATAGGCGGCATTCCCCCCTCGACCAACTTTCTCCTCCCCCATTTCCCAACGAATATGCTGAGCACCGTGCTTCGCAAGTCCGTGGCGCCGGCCGCCGGCAAGCGCATGCTCTCGTCGGCCGCCGCCGGCGAGGTCATCGGCATCGACCTCGGCACGACCAACTCGTGCGTGGCCGTGATGGAGGGCAAGACGCCGCGCGTGATCGAGAACGCCGAGGGCGCGCGCACGACGCCGTCCGTGGTGGCCATCCTCGAGAACGACGAGCGCCTCGTGGGCATGCCCGCCAAGCGCCAGGCCGTGACCAACCCGGAGAACACGTTCTACGCTGTCAAGCGCCTCATCGGACGCAAGTTCCAGGACAAGGAGACCCAGGAGGTGTCCAAGGTCGTTTCGTACAAGATTGTCGCGGGCCCGAACGGCAAGGACGCCTGGGTCGAGGCCAAGGGCAAGAAGTACTCGCCCTCGCAGATCGGCTCGATGGTGCTTACCAAGATGAAGGAGACCGCCGACGGCTTCCTCGGCAAGCCCATCACGCAGGCCGTCGTGACCGTGCCGGCCTACTTCAACGACTCGCAGCGCCAGGCCACCAAGGACGCCGGTAAGATTGCCGGCCTCGATGTGCTCCGTATCATCAACGAGCCGACGGCTGCCGCGCTCGCGTACGGCATGGACAAGGCCGACGGCAAGGTCATTGCCGTCTTCGACCTCGGCGGTGGTACCTTTGATGTCTCGATCCTCGAGATCTCGGGCGGTGTCTTTGAGGTGAAGGCCACCAACGGCGACACGCTGCTCGGTGGTGAGGACTTCGACGAGGAGCTCCTCCGCTACCTCGTGAACGAGTTCAAGAAGGAGACGAGCATTGACCTCTCGGGCGACAACCTCGCCATGCAGCGTCTGCGTGAGGCGGCCGAGAAGGCCAAGCGCGAGCTTGACGGTCTTGCCCAGACCGACATCAGCCTGCCGTTCATTACGGCCGACGCCACCGGCCCGAAGCACTTGAACATGAAGATCACGCGTGCCACCTTCGAGAAGCTTGTCGGCAACCTCGTCGAGCGCACCATGGGCCCGTGCAAGAAGTGCGTCAAGGACGCTGGTCTTGACAAGAAGGATATCAATGAGGTCATCCTTGTTGGTGGTATGTCGCGCATGCCCAAGGTGCAGCAGTCGGTCGAGGAGTTCTTCGGCAAGAAGCCGTCCAAGGGTGTGAACCCGGATGAGGTCGTCGCGATGGGCGCTGCCATCCAGGGTGGCGTGCTGCGTGGCGATGTCAAGGACATCCTGCTGCTTGATGTTACTCCGCTGTCGCTCGGTATTGAGACGCTCGGCGGTGTGTTCACCAAGCTCATCCCGCGTAACACCACCATTCCGACCAAGAAGTCGCAGGTGTTCTCGACGGCCGCTGACTCGCAGACCCAGGTCGGCATCAAGGTGCTCCAGGGTGAGCGTGAGATGGCCGCCGACAACAAGTCGCTCGGCAACTTTGACCTTGTTGGCATTCCGCCGGCCCCGCGTGGTGTGCCGCAGATCGAGGTGACGTTCGACATCGATGCCAATGGTATCGTGAACGTGAGCGCGCGCGACAAGTCGACTGGCAAGGAGCAGAGCATCGTCATCCAGTCGAGCGGTGGTCTCTCGGACGCCGACATTGAGCGCATGGTCCAGGAGGCTGAGATGAACGCCGAGGCTGACCAGAAGCGCAAGGCCGTGATTGAGGCCAAGAACGAGGCCGACTCGGTCGCGTACAGCACGGAGAAGTCGCTCAAGGAGCACGAGGACAAGATCGACGCCGAGACGGCCGAGACCGTCAAGACCGCGATCCAGAACCTGCGAACACAGGCGGAGGGCGAGGACGCCGAGGCGATCCAGGCTGCGATTGAGGAGGTGCAGAAGCTCGCCATGAAGATTGGCGAGGCCGTGTACAAGTCGCAGCAGGGCGGTGCGGACGGCGAGAAGCCGGACGAGAACGTTCACGACGCCGAGTTCAAGGACAAGAAGGACTAAATCCACATACACGCACCCTCTTGTTTTTGGACATACATTGCGTTTCTCTGTTTTTGGGTTGTGTATTCATGTGGACGTAAATGCCATCAAAGGCGTCGGCGCGTGTGCATTGCTAGACCGACTCGCCGTTGCCTTTGTTCGGCACCTCAGGTGCCTTCTCCGCGCCGTCCTCATTCGTCTACGGAAGCCGTTCGTTAGTGATTACCACACGCACTTCGCAGTATAAAATCGAGATGTCAGTTTCTTCCTCACCTGGTCCATGAGGTCAGCGATGGATTTCTCCAGGTCGTCAATGCGCGCGCCCATCTCGTCGATGCGCCCGATGATCGCCTCCGACATCTGCGTAAAGCGAGATTGCTAGTGGAGACAGCCAAGTACGCGAGTTAGCCACCGTCAGTTCCCCCCTCTACCCCACACTCGCGTACCATTTGCTCCAGTAGACTTTGCACCTACACACAAAAAGATACCCCTGTCAGCAGCGTGTCGTCCCAGTTTCTCCTCCACGGAAACCTAACGTACAAACACCGTGAGGTCCTGGCCGTCGTTCGGCGCGCCGCCGGCGGGCGCCGCGCTCTTCGCTGCGTCGTTGGAGCTCTGGTAGGCGCACACGCGCATGCGGTTCATACATAGTCAGTGAGTGGGGACACACACAACGCGTAGCGCTCGTCCAGGCGCGTGGCGTACCATGCTGTCGCGCCAAGATCGCTGGTGTCGATGCCGCTTCTTCCAGTTCCGCCAAACAGGCACAAGGCACTGTTTGGGGAGAACCGGGTATAGGAGAAACGGTTCTAGAGGAGAGAAATAACCAATAAAATAAGATTAATTTGTGCGTAGGCGGGTGTACTGAAGTATGCATCGAATGGAGCACCACATCAAGCCGTCCCTCGTGAGGAAGGCTTGAGCGAGCCTTCTTGCGAGAATGCTGCCCTACATGGAGGGTTAGATGCGCCGCTACCTCACTAGTGTGTGTCGCTTGACTGTACTCGGAAGTACCAGCCTGCTCAGGTCTTTGGAGCGCCAGGATTGGGGCACGCTTGCGCCACACAAGCTGGAAATTGATATCCTAGGCAGGCCGATGTCAGTGCGGCTCACACGGCTGTGCGTAGACTACGCACAACGTAAGTCAACAAGCGAAGAGTACTACGCCGCGTAGCCCCCTTCGCTTGCCGATCAAAATCGTGAGTTGTATGGTTGTCACCGGGCTGGCTGGATTCTCTCGATGGGGTGCCGCAGCCCCATCACCTCGGTGCACTCATCGCTTTATGAAGTCCTGAGTCAGCCGGCGCCCACTACATTCAGGGCAGTCCATGACTCTACCTCCCATCGCCCTCACGCGCACCTGCTTGGGTGCTTGGAAACTTTGAGATCGCGGGAGGAGCGTCCCGATGGAGAAGAGACCGAGCCATCCGCTGCATCGTCGGTCGAGGAAATGAATTGAGCTACTGAACTGGCCCAAATATCCCAGTGCAAGCCCAAGTAGGCGTGACAGGGAAAGTCCCACGTGCCGGCAAAATTGCCCGGATCCACCGAGCCAACGAAACATTTAACTGCGTGCTGAACCGTCTAGCTGCCCAGATATTCAGCGTGTTGAGTCGTCAGGGGCTCACCACGGCCTCGGTCTCCACGGGCCTGACGACTCGAGAACACGTGGGCTCTCTGTCCATCGTCCCATGAAGCGCTCGAGTGCTGCAGGGGAACGCAGCGCCGACAATAGTTCACACGGTCGAGCCAACGGCTTGAGCTCGCACCGCCGAAGCGGATTGCGTGATTTAACTGCCTCACAGCCCAATCTCGTTTCTAACCTTCCCCCTGGGGAGCATCGCTGGAGCTCGCGCCGCCGAAGCGGATGGCGTGATTTGACCGCCTCACAGCCCAATCTCGTTTCTGACCTTCCCCCCTGGGGAGCACAAGAGGGGTGGGGCCAGGAGGAACGCCTGGGTTTCCACGGAGGAGGAGCCCCGCAGAGTCGGAGAATGAGATCGCGTAACGCCGCTTTCCGACCCCAACTAGGTGAAGCACGAGCCCACAGTAACACAAAACGACCTTGTGCAGACGCCGACTGGCGTAGCGGCCTCGAGATTCTTGCTCGTTAAGGAGCCACCGAGCGGTCCAATCAACCGGAGAGTCGATCACAAAGAGGGTCGCTTTTGGCCGAGCTCAGTGTGCCATGGCAAGCAAACTCTCCGTAAAGCACCTTGGTCGTTGGGCAGCTCGCGATGCGGTGCCCTCGTCAAGTTTCCACGGCCCCCCGTGAAAGATCTGATCCAGTTGAGCGAGTTGAGCTCAGCCGCGCAGGAGTAAGGTCCAATCGGATTTCACGGAGCGCTGACCATGACAAGGAGTAGGTAAGAAAAATCGAGGGTAGGGTTTGTACAACATTCGATTTTTCACCATCCTCTCTCTCTCCCATTCACATTCGCAGCTAAGACGCGCGAGCAAACTCCTGCAGTCTCACCTCGACAAGAATAGTCGCACACAGGTTCCCGCTCACGCAGAACTCTGAATAAAATCGGCAATGCCGATAAGAAATTAGGCCCGCCCGATATCTTGTTCTCGAAAGTTTCACACGCTCATTCAACCGGACTCAACTCAAACCCAGGGGAGGAACTGGAACGAGTGTCCAGCACCTGCGGCGGCGACCTTTGGTGCGCAGCAAAAAAAATCGAAGAGCATTTGCTGTCAAACGTACCCCTCCAATCGTACACAAAGCACACCACCCCAAAAATCGAACAAATCCAAACTGCAAGCCGGGAGTGAAATCACATTCCCCGTGATCCCGCGAGTCGCAGCCCCGTTCAGATTGCCCGTGGCTCGCTTCCCGCAAATGCTCGAGCCCGAGCCCTTTCTGGCGCGGGTTGCGACGTTCCACCTTCGCTCGGCGCAACCGCTCACGCCCAACGGCTCGTCTGCACTGCGAGCGCTGGGTCCAAGAGCGGTGCCTCTCCGCGCCGCGCTTCGCGGTCTCCGCTCGCTCAGACCCCATTCGAACGAGTCGGCGACAAGCGATTTCGCGGTAGCCGCCGAACATTCGTCACGATGAACACGACCGCGAACACGACCGCTTCCACGCCGATGCGCCGCATCCGCAACCAGTTCGGCGTCAAGCGGCGACTCGGACAGGCGCTCTACGGCAGCGTCTACCTCTGCCACGATTACAACCTCGACAGCAATAACAAGAGCGACAGCCTTGTCGCCGTCAAGGAGGTCAACCTGCGCGACGCCAAGCGACGCCTCAGCGCCAACCCGCACATGGACAACCCGTGGCAGGAGCGCAAGATCGCCGAGCAG
>JAMFLL010000505.1:0-34536 GCA_027475725.1 Pythium rhizo-oryzae
TCCTGGCGTGATTGGTCTGCCTCCCCTAAGGGCAGCCTTGAAGTTGGACAGTATTCCCAATCTCTCACAAGCAACAGTGACCGTAGAGCAGTTCGCTATGGTACCGGCTTTTGCGTGTACGACTGAAAAACTGCAGGGCCAGACCTGTCACCACGGAATAATTGTGACGAAGTTGGAACGAGAGAAGGGTATTCCGTCTCAAACTCTATACGTTGCGCTGTCGCGGTCTGTTAGCCTCGCCAAAGTCACTCTGACTGAACCGATTACCCGCGAATATCTCGGAAAGTTTGCTCCAAAACCACCAACGGTCAACGAAAGCCGTCGGCTTATCAGGCTCGTGGAGATTCCACCGTACGCACCTCCGTTTGTTCGACCAGCATTTCGCGATTGGATCAGTAAGCAGATATAGCCACGTAACACATACACACCCACTAGTTGCATTCTCTCCTACTTCGAATTGTATTTGTGCAGCTGGCTTGCTTGGCCTGAACGACGCGATGAGGATCCAGTAGTACCCCGTGTAGATGCCCCAGCCGACGACGTCGTTGCGGAATGGCGCCACGCCACTCAGATCGTGCAGCATCAAGTACGTCGCACGGTCGTAGTTCTGCGCGACCCAGATCGAGCACATCACGGCGCCGAGCAGACAGAGCACCAGCAACGCCGCCATCAAGATGCCGATGCCACGGCTCACGATCGCCAGGATCTTGCTCGTCTTCATGGGCGTCTCGCTCGCGGACTGCATGATCTTAGTGTCTTTGCCCGTGTTGAGCACGAGTCCGTACACGTACGGCATGTTGCGGATCACCGACCCGCGCAGCGCAATGTTCTTGAGGTCGATCGGGATCGTGTGGCCCTTGTGGGGCTCAAAGCGTCCAGAAAACGAGTTGACGTCGTGGTTGGGCTGTTCGCACAGCACGCGACCGGGCAGGTTGCCAAGCGAGCGCGGGTTGTTGAGCTGCGAGAACGTGCAGCTCAGCGCCTGGCGCACTTTGAGGTTGGTCTCGCCATCGAGCGACTTGGTCTCGACAAAGCTGATCCCGACGGGCGCGTTGGGATCCGGCTCCGACACCGCCAGCAGCAAGATGTCGGCGGGCACGGCCTCGTAGCTTGAGGATGTCGCCGACGCGTACATCAGTCCACGCAACCTCACGGAAGCACGACGCCTCGGTGGCGTCGAACACGTGCGTCGGACGTGCGTTCATCTTCTGGTCGGCGCGATGGCGCGCGTGGTCCTCAAGCGCGGCGAAGACGGCGTCGATCGTGAGCACAATCGCGAGCACCATCCACTGGTACGGCAACACTTGCGTCGACGAGGTGGACGGGATGATCTGATCGGCGCCGACGAGCAGGAAGTAAAAGTTGGCGACCTGAGTGAGCCGTGCGTAGTAGAACTTGGGCACGAAGTTGTACTTGGTGTACTTGGCCGTGACGACCATCTTGTCGCAAAACTCGAGGTTCTTGGCCGGGTTGTTGACATACACGATGCGCGAGCCGGCTTCAGAGAGCGCGGAGACTGGAGCACAGGCAAGCAAAGAACAAAGTCAACGTCTTTATTCTGGTCTCAAGAGAACCAACTCGACCAAGATTTCAACGTACCAGAGCTGCCTGTGGCGCTCTCCGCGCCGACAACGCTGCTGCCGTCGTCAGGCGAGAGGATGACCGTGCTGGCTGTGATGTCGCCCTTCTCTTTGTGCACGACGTACGCGCGTCCGGCAGTGACGACGGCATCGTACCTGGCGATAGCGACGGCTCGCTCCTCGACGTCCAGCGTATTGTGGGACGCGAGGTGGATGGCAACTGTGTGTTCAGTCTTGTGTGAGTTGCCATATCAAACGCGACCGTAAGATACACTACAATATAACGTTTTATTCATAACAGCAGTCGCTGAGAGATTCTCGTGCCGAGCAACGCGAGGCGCCACAGTTTGGTGGTGCTCTTCGTAGTGACATATAAGCTCTCCCCAGAGCCTCGTCACTGTGCCAGGGCCTGTATTCGGAGTGCTCTTCTCAGATTTCTTACGCAGACTCAGATATCAGGTGGAACATCGTGAACCCACCTTGGGTTGGTTGCAGCAACTTCGGCCTTCACGAGAACGCGCCTCCCGCGACAGTTCCCGGCTCACTGCGCAGCAGCAATCAGCGCAAAAGTGCTTCTCGGACTTTCCTTGGAGCTGGCAATCGCCATCGCAATTGTACTTGTAGCGGAGCGCACTGACTCATTACATGGGTTCGTGGTGACTCGCCATTACCATCCCTGGGTCACTCGGTTTCCCACCCAGTGGACCCAGCGGTGGTTCGACAGCCTACTCCTACACACTTTGTAATCATCACACACCCATGGAGATCGCACCCGCAATCGACGCGGTCGTCCGCTACGCGGAGGAGGTTGCCAGTCTACCGGAGATAGAGGCGACGCTGCTGGACCTCGATGCTGCCGACACGAGTGCCGTCAGACTAAACGCGGACGCAAGCGTTCTCAAGCCCTTTGTGACAGACGTGATCGCGGGCGAGGTATTGCCGCGCGCGCACAATGCGTGGCTCGTGATGACACCATTTGAAGACGTGACGAAGAGAATCTCCGCCGCGTCGAAGCGCGATTGGATCCAGAAACGCCGTGGACTGCTGGAACTGCTCGCTACACTTGCATGCAGTTCGTCGTCGCCGTTCCAGTTGAATGCTATGTCGTCTATACGTCAATGCGGTGGCGCTGAGCCGCTCGGAAACACTACCAGCTCGTTCTGGATCAACTTGATGCGCGCGCTGGATCCAGGATCAGACGACGGCAGCACCGACTCGACAGCTCGGTGTCTCATCGCGATGGCACACGCTCGTTCGCTGCGCTTCATGCTCTGTATCACGCAGGAGACCGTTCCCACAGAATTTGCGGACTTGCTGGAGCTACTATTAACACCGCTGACGGATGCCGAGTCAGTGGGTCGGTTGACAAACGTGCTCGCGGTGTGCGGTATCATGAGCACGTGCGACAAGCCCATGATTGTCGAAATCGGGCTTAGCTTTCCGAGGGCCAAGGTCTCGCCCGTTCTGATGACCAAGCTGGTTGACGTTGTGGATCGCCATTCCAGTTCACAAAGCGTCGCAGGACAAGTGACACTGCGTGTGACGTCGCTTCGATTCGGACCCGTCTGCTTGATCCAACCCAAGGCCATTGAAGTGCTCAGTCGGCGCCTGGCTCATTCACCGATAGCGGATCTCCGCTTGGCGTTCCCAAAGGGTATCAAGCCGGCGTCGTTGCGCAACAGTGTCACCGGCATGGTCAAGCAGCAAGAAGGTCTGCGGCGATTATCACTAACGTCGGCCAACGCATTCGTGCCTGTCGCGTCGACACTTCGCAGCACGAATACGCGGCTAGAAGAACTGGAATGCGCATTCGAGCCGACGGCCGAGAGTGCCGCGTGGCTCGCGTTTGCGCTCTTCCACGTGGACTCGCGCTCGCGCGTGTCGTCGCTGCGACTGCGGTTCCCGCTTTGCAAGCATTTTACCGAGTTTGCAAAAATCCAGCAAGGCGTAGTGAACGAGGAGTGGTTGACGGCCTTCAATCGGGCGTTGCGAAGCACCACCGCCGATCGAGACCTTGCGTGTTTAGAAGGTGGTGATGACCAGGATGAGCAGGAACCGTCATCGCGTCGGTTCGTCACGATCGAGGCGAGCACACCAGTGAGACTGGAGCCGTACGCAAATGGCAAGATCGGATGCAAGGTTGATGATACTTTTGGGGCAGTTGAGGCCATCGCTACGGTGAACAAGTCGGGGGCTGTGATCGTCCCCGGACTAGGCGTCGGTTGGGTGCCCGCTACCAGTGTAACTTCCGAGAAATTTGTCGCTACGCGGTTGCGGACAGACTCCCGTGACTTTCAAGTCAACCGGAGGATTACGTCTTTGGTGTGGGACTGTCGAACCACTGTGCCCTTCGTGAACAAGCGGATGTTTGATGGCCCTGTCAAGCTTCTGATGGAGACACTTCGGAACGTCGGGGAGCCTCTCACGAGCCTCCACATCCCAAATCTCCGGCTTACGGCCGACGAGGCTGCACAAGTGTTGGGGTTCTGTCCCAATCTGATCGATCTCAACATCAGCGGCCACGGGATGACGACGATCGCGCCGCTTGCCGACGCGTACGCAACAGGTCGCTGCAAGATTCAAACGTTGAGTCTCGTGCGTACGGGCGACAGTGTCCAGACCGACTATATTCCGCAAGAGCTGAGCGCACTTTTGAGCGGTCTTACACTGCGGCGCCTTGGGGTTCACTTGACGCCCCAGAACGGGGGCATGAGCTGGACAAACCACCAAAACGCCACGCTTGCGCTGCTTCGCGCGCTGGGGAGGTGCCACACACTCGAGTGTGTGCGGCTTTTCGGCTCGTATGGGTATCTTCTCGCGAATCTCCCACCACTCGACGTGGTTATCGATCTTCCGGCTCATCCTCTGAGCTTCTCGCAAACGCCGACCTCGACAAAGCTCGCGTTCTTGAGCTGCGCCCACAACGAACATTCCGTCTCTGCGCTTCGCTGCCTCGACGCGTTCGTGCTCTCGCAGATCTTCCGTTTTTCTGGCCGCGTGGTCGCACGACAGGTGCTCACGGGCACGCCGGTCGAGCGCGACGCCTGACAAGAGCGCACCCAGCTCATGAGATGTATCTCAGACAGGAGTGATGATCATTTACACTTTGTGCTTGTATGGAGAGATATGGCGGTTCGTATCAGATGTGCACAACCTCCAAAAAACGCAAAGATGAGATTCTTCCTCCCACCATGTGGGTTGTGTGACCCACCACTTCCTTTGAGCGGCTCATTACGTGATATGCGTCAGTACATACGTGCCTCGCGCTGTGGGTCCGCGCGCGCCTGCGGGTCGCTCAGTTTCGCTTTTCCCCTTGTTCTCCTCAATGAGCGAAATTTCTACGGCACAAGCGATCGCCGCGATCCTGCGCGGGTTCGATCACCCAGCCAGCGTGCTCAAGGCCGTCGTGACCGACAAGATCCCGGGCGACGTGCTGCCGCGCGCGCGCGACGCCTGGCTCGCGATGCTGCCGTTCCACGACCAATGCAGACGCCTGCCAGCCGCGCGACGACGCCAATTGGTCCAGAAGCGACGCGAGCTCGTGGAGATCCTCGCGAGAGTCGCGGGTGCCGCCGAGGCGCCATTCCGGTGGGATAACGCA
Source organism: Pythium rhizo-oryzae (assembly GCA_027475725.1). Taxonomy (NCBI): domain Eukaryota; phylum Oomycota; class Peronosporomycetes; order Pythiales; family Pythiaceae; genus Pythium; species Pythium rhizo-oryzae. The sequence goes on from JAMFLL010000505.1 coordinate 5,182, forward strand.
ACATCGATATCTAGCGGCACTGGGAACATTGCCGCAACCGGCTCGTTCTGGATCGATTTGATGAGCGCACTGGATCCCGCGTCGGCATACGACAGGGTACTAGAGACGGCGCGGTGCCTCATCGCCATGTCCCGCTCACGAACCCTCCGTTTCATGCTGTGCGTGACCAACCAATTCGTGGCCGCAGAGGTTCCCGAGTGGCTAGAGCGGATGCTCCAGCCGCTGAACGACACCACGTCGATGAAATCGGTCAACAAGGTGCTCGCAGAATGTGGCGTACCGAGTAGTGAGAGCTCGGCATGTGTACCCGTCCAGATCGGTCTCAGCTTTTCCAAGACCCAGATCACGACCGCCTTCCTGAAGAAATTGATCGACGTTCTCGATCGCTGCGCTCTAAGACGCGCTGACTCTGGCGGTGCGAAGCTACGCGTCACATCACTCCGCTTTGAACGTGATTGCTACTTCCAACCCAAGGCGATCGAGTTGCTCCGACGTATTCCAAGCTCAATTGATGATCTCCATCTGGGTAACCTCTTCACCAATCCTGCGTCGCTGGGACTGGGCGTTGCGGGCCTTCTGGATCGGGAACGTCGATTTAATCGACTTGCTGTGGCCTCGCTCGCCGGATTCAAGGCTGTAGCCTCAGCACTCCGACATGGAATCTCAAGCGTTGAAGAGTTGGACATCGAGATGGAGTCCACTGAGGAGCATGCCGCGTGGCTCGCGTTCGCGCTCTTCCACGCTGACTCGCGGTCACGCACGTCTTCGGTGCGGCTTCGTTTACCGCCCATCAAGTCAGTCAACCCGGGATCCATCCAGCTCGCGGGTGTTCTAACCGACGAGTGGCTGACAGCGTTCAAGAGCGCACTGAAAAGCCCCACAGCTCGACCGTATCTGGTGCCTTCGGAATGCGCTTCACAAGACCAAGAACTGGTTTCACGTCGACTCGTGACCATCAAGGCAGGAACAGGCATCCACACTGATCCGACTCTGAGCGGCGCAGTGCTCGGTAAGATTGAAGACTGCACGGAGGCGTATGAGGTGATTTCGGCTACGAAGACGTCGGTTGCTGTTGTCGTGCCGGGCCTGGGGATCGGGTGGGTCCGTTCCGAGAGTGTCACATCGGACAAGATGGTGGCCAGTCGACTCTCAGCAGACGCCGACTGCGAGCAAACCAACAAGAAGATCACATCGCTCGTCTGCGACAATGAGATCACGACCATGTTCGATCGACCCTTCAGTAACCATGTGAGGGTTCTGCTGGAGGTGGTTCGACTCGTCGGCGGCCCTTTGAAGCGTCTCCACTTGCCCGGGCTGAAGCTCAGAACCGAAGAGCTCGCGCAGATTCTCGCGTGGTGTCCGAATCTCACCGAGTTGAACGTCGGTGGGCACGCGATCAAGTCCATCGCCCCGCTCGTGGATGCGTACGTCACCGGGCGCTGCAAGATCGAGTCACTGAGCATTGGGCGTATGGGAATGGAGGTCTTCGAGGACTCCATTCCGAGCGAAATGGTTACCATTTTGACCACCGATCGCGGTTCCAAGATTCGACAGCTCGCTGTCCACTTGGCGCCTTTGTGCTCTCTTAGCATTGGCAAATGTAACATCGACCACACGGGCGATGCGGCCACGTTGGCGTGTTTACTCGGCACAAGCAGCGCGCTCAACTTCGCGCAGGTTCCAGAGCCCGTGGACTTGGAGTGTACGCATCCGCTGAGCGATGCGCCGTGGCCGACGCATGCCTCGCTAGCTTTCATTAGCTGTCTGATGAGCCAAGACGAGCAGAGTGCCATGCGACGTGTGGATGGCACCATTCTTGCTCAGATCTTCAGCTTCAGCGGTCAGTTCGTCGCGCGGCAGCTCATCACGAACGCTCCAATCGGGCTCCAGGGAGGTGCAAGCATGTTCGACGTCGCCAGCCGACCTTTGTACGTGTCCAACGTCAAGTTGACGTTCTTTGGGCAGTGGTAGGGTAGTCGAAGTATGCAGTTTTGCCTGAGACTACACTGTATGATGTTATACTCGTTCATAATCGATCAACCCCAGAGGCGGTGGCGTCGGCCGCGTCTGGACCTTTCCCCTAGCATAAGATGTGTGTGAGTGTGTGAGAGAGAGGGAGTTGGGTTCACCATTTCGTCGTGCCCTTCATGAGCAAGACCCTCCCGATTGGAAACCGCTATGGGAGCTGATACTCATCATCTAGTACTCGTGGCCCCTGGCGACCATGCACGCAACTGTAAGCCCCCAGCCCTAAGGAAATTCCAAGGGCCTTCCGAGTCGGAATACCCGTGTGGGAAATGCGCACGAGGGAACGCCAGCGCAGGTCAACAAACTGGGGGCTTCGGGCCGAGACCGCCTTCCACGTGGCTGAAAGGTACCTGGACCTGAACCAGACTATTCCCCACGGACGGAAGCGTTCCCTGCCGACGAATGACCTCCAACATGCCCTCCTTGAAGCAGTCTGCGTCAGTCGGGGTACGTGGCCGTGTGGACCTTCTCACAGCCGACTCAGACAAGCAAATCATGCGTGAGACGGGAAACCACCTGTAAACGGACAGCCGATTGAACATAAAAGATGCGTCGTGGACTGTTGCCGGTCCGGCAATACCGGAGTGGTTTAGCGTGCGTTCTGCGCTTCAAGGCCCCAGCATCGGACGCCAAGAGGGGAGACTTGAATGTAGCACGGCGAGGTAGGCTCGATTGCGCAGGGGCCAACATTCAAAGCCTTGACGATCCCGTGCTGGACCCGCAACGCTGTACTACGTACAGTAGTAGCTTCCAGCCAAGGAATCGCAGCTCACCAGGTCTTGACGGCACTGTTGGGCAGCAGCAACGCAAGCGTACTGTCTAGTCTCGATCGCGGGAAACGTGCCGTTCCCTGCGGGAATGCTGCGACCAACGATGGATCGGACGAGATGGGCGCACCAAAGCTTCCCCTTCGCCAGGAGGGGTGGTGCCCGCCGCTTACCGGCCCGTGGAGGCCACCCTGGACCGAAGGGCTTTGGTCTCGGAGGGTGGCCCCGCAGAGCACCGCCCCAGTCGCGTCCCGGCGGCTTCTCTCATTCTGCATTTCGCGCTCAACCTGCCTCCAGCCTCTACCTTCCCCCCTGAACCGACCCCAAGCCATGAAGAGCTTCTCCGTGATCCTCGCGTTTGCCGCCCTCGCCTCCCTTGCCCAAGCCGAGACCGACGCCGCTCCGGCGGTCGCCACCACGGAGGGCACGCACGCCAACATGACGATCAACGAGCACTCGGAGTTCTGCGACCGCCACCCGTGGTCTCCGATTTGCGACCACGGGAACCCAACCAACCCCGAGAACTAAGCGTCGCGACGTCGCGCTCGGAACACTCAGCCTTTCCTGGGGTGGTGTCTCCACTGACTTGAGGACTGCCTCGTTTTGGTTTGCATGTCATCACAAACTGTCTACGAATGATACCGTGAAAACTCTGGAGGTCTCGCTACCGTATCCATCCCTCTCCACAGACAGGTGACCAAGAAGACAAAAATCCCCAACACTCTCTCTGTCACCAGACAGACAATTCCATCGCACCGAGTAAATACCACGCGATGCACCGCAATGTAGCTCACGGTACTGGCACCGTGTGCCTTACCCCACAGCAGAGAACACAGACCTGTATTTCCGGCTGGACAGAGATACTGTACGAACCAGAATGTCCCCGTGGCGTGGAATCTGCCACCATAGGCTCCGCCAAACAAGCTGATCTCCCTATGCTGGATGCTCGTCCGTGAGTCACGGCATCGACGTGTGGACGAGTAAGCCACAGCTGAATGTGAGGAACATCCTGCTCATTCCAGCGTATCCAAAGCGCTCATCGCATCCTCGCGTTGAGTTGACGATCTCAGAGCGCGTGCTCTGTGGAGAGGGACAATGGAAAGCGGATCCTTTACTCACCCAGAACGGAGCGAGATTTTCTCAGAGGGACGCTCAGGATGTTCCGTCCGCCTGGTCGGCTTGCGAACGAAAAGATCAAGATCAAGATGACGACGGCACAGGCAGACGTTCCCACGAGTGTCGTGCGCCCGTGTGCCGCAAGGGCAAGCAGACAACGCGGCCTCTCACCGCTCGGCAACCGTCGTGACTTGAAGTCGCTCTCACTGTGCAATTTGCGCTCCACCACCTCCCAGCCTCTCTACTCTCCTCCCCCCAGCCACCTCAAGCCATGAAGAGCTTCGCCGTCATCCTCGCCGTCGCCGTCCTCGCCCTGGTCGGCCAGGTTCACGCCGAGACCCCGGCCGCGGCCGAAATCGGCCCCCCGGTAGCCAACGAATCGGATCGCCGCATTGCGGACGACCTCTGCGACCGTCACCCGTTCGCTCCGATCTGCGACCACTAGGTTGGTTGACAGTGATGAAAGGAGTCTCGGGAACGTTCCAGCTCCTCCTCAACGCCGCGATGCGCGCTTGGTGTCAATGTAGTGCTTCCAATACGGGCTGATTTGACAATACGACGTTTTCTCGCCCAGTTTCTTGAGTTTCATCTAGTGATCGCGGTTCTAGTTATGCTGCCATGGGTATCCAGGAGCGACCAGTGAAGATGTGGCAAAAGTCTCGGCCTCACTCATTGTACAATATGGGCTCCGCCTGCCTTAAGCTCTCTCCCTTCTCCTCCTTCATGACGCCATGAAGACCTGCTCCGTCATGCTCACTGTTGTCGTTCTGGCCGACGCGGCCCACGTCCACGCCGAGACATTGATTGCGGCCAAGGTCGCCGACGTCGAGCGTTTCCATGCTAACCAGACTGTCGAATCCGGCTTCGCATAGTATTCCAGACGTTACCCGAACAGCACAAACTGCCGATCGTTGTCAGAGAAATCTACACACGTGTGAGATATCTTGTGCGTTTAAGCAGAGCCGACAAGACGCAGTTCCGTATCCCATCCCCTGGTAAGATGCTTCGTAACCATAAATATAGCCGTCGCAGCCGTGACGCTCTGCCGAGGTTCCTCGGTGGCGAGTCTTCCCCCCAGTTTAACATCAGCGATTTATGATCCGTGCGGCCGTCGACTTTGCGCGCGATGGCGCAAAGCTGCCGAGCAGGGTGAACCGCAGTCCACATGACAGCGCAGTACTCAAGATCTTCGCGAAGGACGCGTTTCCAGGGCAAGTATTGCTCGGCGAAGAGAATGCGTGGCTCGCGCTCGCTCAATTTGATGATCTCACGAAAGACATCCCAAGTGCTGTGGTTTCGGACCTCGTCCAAAAGCGAAGAGCTTTTGTGGAACTGCTCGTCCAGCTCGCGGGATCGAAGGCCTATCGGTGGGATCTGGCAACAGTAAGTACCACTTGCGGCAGCTCGTAACAGCGTCGAGCGGCTCGTTCCCGGGGCTGGGAGCGGCATTGCGGTACGGTGGGGAGGCGGAGCTGGAGACGTTGTTTTTTCCGCTGCCAACCGAGCTGCTCGAAGCAGCCTGGTTTGCTTTTGCGCTCTTTCACGTCGATTCGAGCTCAACTGTATCATGTGAATGGGTTCGTCCGTCACACCAGTCCTGGTCTCAGCTACTTAGTCATGAGTGGGTCGAGGTCTTCACGTGCGTGCTGCAATGTGTGCGACCGCAAGAAGATCTCATTCAAGGCGCTGAAGTAGACGATGTATAGAGCCACACGGGTGCTCGAGTGTTTGTGCGGCTCCCGCCCACAACGCCAGTCACAGAGAAACCAGTTTCGACCTCGAAAACCCTTTGCAAACTCACTGATTTTGACGGCAACGACGAGTATCAAGAACTCGAATGCATCGGACGCCACGCTACGTTTCTCGCGGTTGTTGTCCCCGGAGCCGGGACCGCGTGGGTGTCCGAGAAGAACGTGAGCACACAGCGCGAGATGGAGAGTAACTCATCGGCGGGCGAAGCTGGGGCGAGAGTAGTGACCAATGGGCGGATCACGTCGTTCTCATGGGACAGCATCGGCATGACGTGCCCATCCAACTCGCCTAACATGCGTGAAGAGCACGTCCTCGCGCTCATGGAACTACAGTACTCGCAGTCATCGGCGAGCCGCTCATGCATCTCAGTTTGCCCCAATCCAAGCTACAAGACCACCATCTCGTACACGTGCTGGTCGATTGTCCGAATTTGACTGAGCTGAACATCGCGGGACACGAGATAACAGACCTTCAGCCGCTTGTCAACGCGTACGCGAGCGGTGATTGTAAGATCTCGGCACTCTACATCACAAGCCACGACCTTCAAGAGCCTCTGTTACCGCAAGTGACGAAAATCCTGCGTGGCCCGGGCGGATCTGTCCTGCGGCGGATTGTGGTTGACGAAGGGCCACTCATGCGCGGCGATCTGAGAGCGTTCCTGCTAGCGCTACAGGATTGTTCGCTTATCGAGTTCGTCCACGTGTACGGCGTGGAGATGAACGACTGGAGTCCTGAGCTGCGAGCGTTCATCTTGAGCCTCTCGACTCTGCCACCGATACCCCAAGCAATCGCGTTGCGATCCAAACTCGCGTGGCTCAGCGTGGTGCGCCGCCACCAGAAGTCAAACACCAGTGCGCTGGGTGCGTCCGGCGCCGATGTTCTCTCCCGTATCTTCGTCTATGCACGTGACATGATCGTGCCAGGTGTGGTGTTCAGCGCAGCCAGAGCCCGCGCCGTATGCGCCTGTGACGAATGCATTGACGCAGGCAGTAGGTGACGAATACGCATACCGGTACCACAAATACGCAAATTGACGGCAAACCATGCTTCTGGCTTCGGCTTCCACCACCAAAACCTCTCCTATTAGAAACACACCAGCGCTTATCATATTGTAGATCAACATTGTCTCATCTAGTGACTGATGAACAACCAAGTACATTGAGACGCTACTTGTTCTACGCGATGACGGGGGCACTACTGGTTACGGTTCTTATAGGGTCACGGACTGGTCGTCGAGCGCGGCGCTGTACGCGAGGTGGATGCGGTGGAGCGCCTCGGCTGCCGTTGGCCGGGCCTTCGGGTCCAGATCCACGCACTCGCGTGCGAGCTGCTGCATGTCTTCAAACAGTGGCGACTCGGTCAGGCGGATGGTCATCACGCCCATCGACACGAGCTGCAGCACTGTGGTCGGTGGGATCATCTCCGTGGCACCCTCGAATCGCGCGTGCGAGTAAGGCAGCAGCTGCGTGTCGAGCTCCGAGAGCAGCACGCCAAAGCTGAACATGTCGGCCTTCTCATCGTAGCGTTCGCCCAGCGTCACCTCCGGCGCCATCCAGAGCGAAGAGCCAACGCCCGACGTCATGGTCTCATCTGCCTGCTCGCGGGAGACGCCAAAGTCGGTGACCTTGGCGTTCCACTCGGCGTCGAGCAGCACGTTCTTGGACTTGAGGTCGCGGTGGATCACAACCGGCTGGAGCGAGTGCAGGTACATGAGCGCGTGCGCGACGTGGAGCGCGATCTTGACCTTGTCCACGTCGAAGCCGCGCGCGCGGGGCGGCGACGAGGCCTCGAACGACGCCAGCAGCGAGGTGAGGTCGCCGCCGGCCATGAACTCGGTCACGACGCACAGATCCGAAAGCGATTCCCACGCGACGCCCACGAAGCGCACGATGCGCGGGTGCTCGAGCCCGACCATGAGCTTAATCTCGGCCTGGAAGGCCTTAATCTCGTTGATCTCCTTGCGCTTGGACGGAAGCAGCGTCTTGATCGCGACGTCCTCGTTCTGGAACTTACCACGGTACACCTCACCGAACGCGCCAGAGCTGATAAGCTCGCCGCGCACGACCGACTCGAGCGGGATCCGCACGACCAGCAGCTCCTCGTCGTTCCAGGCCGAGTTGCTGGCCACGTATTGGACACCAGCCATGGCTGTGAGGTTGCCCGTCATGTAGCTCGAGCCGGCCGTGTCGAGGTCCGAGCGGTGCGAGTCGAGTTCCGCCGGGTCGAACGTATCGGACTTGTACTTGCCCTGCACGCGGCTGCGCTCGCGGCGCACGTACATGATAAGCGCGATCACGACGACCAGCGTCGCGGCCACGCCGAACGACATGCCCACGCCCGTGATCGTGCGGATCGAGGACGCGCCCGAGCCGTCCTTGTCGCGCGAGCCCGAGTGCGAGCCCGAGGACGAGAGCGGCGAGTAGGTTGTCTTGTGGCCCGTGCCGTCGCTCGTCGTGCTCACGAAGTTGGCCGTGTGGATCGAGTTCGAGTTGGAGTCGTCGCTCCCCTTGTTCGAGTCTTCCGTCACCGAAAAGGGCTTCGTCTTGCCCACGTCCAGCGAGCCGGCCGTGACATCGGTAACCGCCGGCGTCTCAGTTTGAGTGGGAGCTTCTGTGGGGGTCTCAGTGACAGGCGTCTCAGTCGCAGGCGTTGCTGACGGGGAAGGCGCCTTGGTCACAGTCGGCGACGCGGTCGTTGGCTTGGGCGCTGGCGCCTGGGTTACCGGCGGTGCTGGCGCACTCGTCGGCGCGGGGGCTGGCGCGGGAGCTGGCGCTGGCTGTGGCGCTGGCTGTGGCGCTGGTTGCGGTGCAGGAGCTGGGGCCTGCGTCAGCGGCGCCACGATCGGCGCCACGATCGGAGTCACGATCGGGCTAACAATCGGACCCACGATCGGGAGGTTCCCGACCGTGTTGGTGACGCCGTTCACCGCCGTGCCGACGGTGTTTCCGACGCCGTTCACAAGCGCGCCGGTTGTGTCCTGTTCATATACCCGAACGCATCACCATCGTCAGTATCCCCTGTTTAATTGCAATCGCTACGCTCTTCTCTTCCCAGGCGACGGATATCCCACGGTCTCCGTTATCTCAGGGAAGGGGAGAGTGATCATACAGTAAGGTGGACGTACCGCGACAGTGCCGATCAAGTCGCCGATCAAGAGCTGCGAGCGCAGCGCGCGCCGTCCATGGTGCTGCGGCGGCGCCATCGCGTCGGGCTCCAATTCGATTGTATCGCGCAAACGCGATCGGTTCCAAGCGGCGGCGAACGAGGAAGACAACAGCTATGCGGAGCTCTGCTTCCACCGGCGCGATGGCGTATGAAAGTTCCGAGAGCGCGCGCTTGAAAACCAGGCAAACCGTGGAAAGGGATGGGGATGGAGGCGAAGGCGGCCACGGTCTCCGCTGTTACAATGGAACGGCGCGAATGGACGATGTCGCGTGGTGTGGCCGGTCGACAGCGAAATGGGGCGTCGCCTGGTGGGTGAGGGGGAGGGGCCAGTTCACGGTGACGCACGTTGTTGCACCCTCGCAGCTGGTTGCGGTCTGGCTTCTTGTGTGTGGATGACTGACGGCGCAAAACACGGTGGCATCCAGCAGACCAAATCTTGAAGCAATGCTGGCCTATCTACCGTGTAATCGACCACTTGGGGTAATATCTCACCTTGTTTTGGTAATGAGCGGAAGATGAGACTGGCGAATAGATCAGTACATTGCGCATGCTGCTGCGCCAGAGTCAGCACAGCGAGCCCCGCAGTTGCTCACGCAACAGGCAGAGCTCAGGGAAGACAGCGTGGGTGCGTTGGGGTTTTGTGTCCGCTCGAATGTCCAGCGGATTGTCCGTCGGCAACGCGTGAATAATGCTGCGTGTACTGTACGCGCGCGAGGATTGTATCGGCTACGCGCCAATGTCCTCAATGCCAGAGGCAGCGCCCACTCATCCTCAGCATTCACGTTGGAATCCTCTCAATCGTTCGCGCTGGCCAAACTCCATCCCCCCTTGCTGTAAATTCCAGTGTAACGCAGCGTCAACGTGGCGCGGCGCCCGAGCAGCAGGCGGAGACTCACGCACGCAGCTGCTGCCGTGGCGAAACCACTTGGTGGCAAGGGTGAGAACTGCCACGCTTGACAGCACAGCACAGCCCAGGGTTGCGGGTCTCTGTCTGTCATCCAGCAAGTACCTCCAGTGGAGGCTCCACACACGGCAAGCGACAGCCGCACGGGCAGACTCGATCGTCAAACCCTGTGCGGCCAGGACGCGGGTCGAGCCCGCGGAAAATCCAGCCGCCACGATGGAAAAAGTTGATTTTTACCAGACCGGTCCGGGAAATTCACGTGCCTGCGCCACACATTCCTTGATGGGGGCGCGCTGTCGACGGCGCCGTGCGTGATGTGTGGAGGTGTCGTAAGCAGCGACGTCATTTCGTGAAACACGCCAACTGCAGCGGTCTGCGCCAAACAAAGACCGGCCGTGGAGGTATCCTTGAGTCGGTGTGGTCTCATCGCCGCCTCTGCTCACACGACCAGCGACACTTCCGCCACTGGCCACCGTGGCTGCATACAGCGGCAACTTTGCGGGGCGACTCGTCCGTCAAAGCCATGCTCTCTCTCCGTTCCTACCGGTAGCACTCGTTCTTGGAAGAGCTGGTGCGACCAACAAATCGCGGATGGCCAGTGCGAAGGCCAGCTCGCTGGACGCGCACTGAATCCGACAAGCGTAGTTGGATACACATGTACCTAGTTTCGCGCGCGAGACGATTTGTGTGGAAGGAAGTAGCATCTTCGGAGGAGAACGGTCTCATCTGCTTGCATGACGCCTTGCATCACGGAACTCGTGGAGAAGGCGCGATGCTCATGTGGCCTGTTCCGAGCTAACCGCTCGCTACGATCACGTCGGTGCATGTGAAATCACACGCAATCGCTCCTCTCCAAGCATGTACGACAGCCTCCCGACCCCATGGGTCTAAAATCTTCCACGAGGCCACGTCGTGTACCACCATCACAGCTACGTACTAGTATACGCGCGACACGACACGAAGGAGGCGATATCTTCCCAATGACATGATCCGCAGCTGATGCCACGGAACGACGCGATCGCGCCCAGCCATCCAACGCCCGCGGCCAATAGATTCCTCCTTGTGGCGCCACCAGTGCGGTCGGCGCTGTCGCCGATACATTCGATAGACAACGAGCGAGTCGGCTCTTGTTCCTCAAACCGATCTGCGTCTCCATCCTTGCATGTGTTGCCTCATGATTGCGCCGCTCTCCGAGAATGATTTCCCTGCATTACGTGATACATGTACCGTATGAAAAAAGCGAGGCTGAAATCAGAACCCAGCTTGGGTTCAACGTGGGTTACCCAGGATTGACCGTCCAAGCGTCCGAGGTTTGCCGACTCGAGCGCGCTGCTAAAGTCGAGAGAGAGAGAGAGAGAGAGAGAGAGAGAGAGAGAGAGAGAGAGAGAGAGAGAGCAACACCAGATTCCTCGATCACGATGAGCTCTCTTTTGCGGCCAGCGGCGATCGAGACCGCTACCTTTGAGACTGTGCGCTGGTTGCTGGCGTTAGGGCCAGTGGACGTGGACGTCCGTGGTCGGGTGAGGAGTGGACAAGGAGCCATCCAGCCAGTGCGAACGGACAGACTCATATTGGTTGTGTTGTGTTCGCGTCGTGTGCGTTTAGGCAGGAGAGACCCTGCTTCAAGTAGGGGCAACGAATGGCGACGTCGCGCTCGTCGAGCTCCTCCTCAACGCTGGGGCGCAGCTTGATGTCAAGAACGTGGTGCGTCGGCCTTGAGTGCCATGCCGTGTGCCAAGGGTTTGTGCTGATAAACGCGATGTCTGGCTCTCGTCAGTACGGAGAAACCGCGTTGCACAAGGCAGTTCTCGGCAAGCATGAGCAAGTCGCGAAACTTCTGCTGCGCGCTGGATCGAGTCCCAACGCGGTGACACAGGTGAGAGTGGGAAGAATCCATCGCTCATCCTCGGCAGAGGAAAGTGCGCTAACGTTTGGATGCTGTAGTTCGACAAGACTCCTCTTCACATCGCGTGCTCGAGATCCTTGAGTGAGCTAGTCCGTGTGCTTCTTGTCAGTGGTGCCGACCTAAACGCCAAAGACCACGTACGTTCCTCGCTTGCAAAGGCCCTCTTGGCAACGCGCCGATACTCACTGCAGCTCTACTGGCTTGTGAAATGTCGTCAGATGAGCTGCACGCCCCTGCACTTGTGTTTGGGCTCGCGACCTGGGACCCAGACTGCGGTAGACCATAAGACGCTGCGGACCATCCAAGTGCTCATCTCATTTGGCGCAAAGTGGGATAACCAATGTGACAAGATCATGCGGGACGGAAAAGCACGCGGGGAGGCGCCAGCGCTTCGATCCTGCGTCAACCTATGGTCGAAGCAGCACCGACGAGCGCTCCCGTTCACAGACATCCCGCCTGAAGCCGTAGCACGTGGCGCCAAGGCAGTCGAGGCATTTGTCCAGGGGATTGAAAATATCGACAATCAGTACCGTCGGAAGATCCGTGCCTTCCGCTCGAGCAGTGCGGGGAAATCAAGTTTGTGCAAGTTGATTAAAACTAAACTTTCGTCCCTCAAGCGAGAACGTGATTGAGACGCGAGAAAGTGTTGTGAAAGTCAATGCTGGCGCACGAATCAAGGTCATATTCGCATTAATCGACATTGACTGGAGTTGTTCTGGAATGCTTCTCAAAACCTACATTGTTCGATTCGCATAGCAAATACTGTACGATCTCGGAGGCAATTTGTGGTACGAAGATCTCGGCATGGGAACCGTGATTTTCGATCCAATACTCCAGGTCGTCATCGTGTGCCAGGCCATCGCATACAAGCACAGAGTGGACGCGCTGCCGCACGCAGGGCTGAACCAGCTCCCTTCAAAGATTGGCCAACCCGACGAAGAGCAGATTCTCGCGATGAAGCAAATGATGCAACGTTCCAGCTTGTGTATCACAAGAACAGCGAACACAGAGTTGACCGAGGATACCACCCACAGCTACCGGTGATGCGTAGCGTGATTGCATCCTCGTGAGAAGCACGGTGGTACTCGCCATCATCTTGCTGCAAGGAAAGCTATTTGGGAGGACTAAAAATATCGAGAACAGTGAAACCCGCTCAAATTATTACATGAATTTCATGACGAATAGTCTGCTAAGAGTGGAGACTTCCGTTTCAAATCAGTCCTCCTGGTTCAACGGTCCGTTTCCACGTGAGATGCAGCCGATGCAGCGCCTCCGCCGCGGTGGGGCGATCGCTCGCCTTCAACGCCACGCAATCCCGCGCAAGTTGCTGCATCTCCACAAACCGATCGCTCGGTGTGACCGTGACGGTCAGTTTTCCCAGTGATACCATTTGCAATACGGCTGTGTGCGGGATCTGTCGATCCGTGCCTTCTTCACGCGCGTCCGCGTACGGCAGCTGCTGTGTATCGAGCTCTGAGAGCACGACGCCAAAGCTGAACATGTCGGCTTTCTCGTCGTACCGCTCGCCCATCATAACCTCGGGCGCCATCCAGAGAGACGAGCCCACGCCAGCCGTCATGGTCTGGTCGATGCGTTCCCGCGAGACGCCAAAGTCAGTCAGCTTGGCGTCCCAGGCTTGATCGAGCAGAATGTTCCGTGACTTGAGATCGCGGTGGAGCACGGCGTGGTCGAGCGAGTGCAAATACGTGAGCGCGTGGGCGACGTGGAGCGCGATCTTGACTTTGTCCGCGTCAAATCCTCGCGGACGTGGAGGCGATGACGACTCAAACGACGCCAAAAGGGAACGCAAGTCACCGCCAGAGAGAAACTCGGTCACGACGCACAACTCGGAGAGCGACTCCCAGGCGACGCCGAGAAACTGCACGATCCGCGGGTGGTCCAGCGTCGACATGAACCGGATTTCGGCCAGAAAAGCCTTGATCTGCTCCACTTTCTTGCATTTTTCGGGTAGCAGCGTCTTGATCGCCACGTCCACACCCTTGAAGCTTCCTCGATACACTTCGCCAAAGCCCCCTCGACTGATGAGCTCACCGCGCTCGATCTTCTCCAACGGTACGCGCACCGCAAGCAGCGCTTCGTCTTTCCACGGTGCAGCGTCGTCATCAAGTGGGATTGCGTCTTGCTTGTGTGGTGTTCGATTCATTCTGGAGTACCAGGTCGAAGAGCCCGATGTATCTTCATCCGCTTGGCTCCCGCGCTTCCCTCTGCGGCTGGTCTCTGGCTCCTGTCGCCGCCGTTTCCTGTACAAGACGACGGCGACGACCAGAGCGACGGTCGCGACGGAGCCCAGCGCGAGCCCAACGATCAAGGCCGTCTTTGACCCCGAGGGCGATGAGTTGTCACGCTCAACGACCACCGTTGTACTGGGGCCGCTAACCAGCGTCGGTGGCCGCGTCGTACTCATGTTGGCCTCATAGTCTTTGAACCACTGGTCGGCGGCCTCGGCGTTCTTGAGCGCTTCTTTCGCCGACTCGTTCGATTGGCGGTAGGCTTCTTTGATATTGTCGTACTGCTGCTGCGTCAGGTAGCCGTTCTTGTAGGCCTCTTCGACGCTTGGCGGGACCGTGATTCCTGTGACGTTCTATCGAGATACCACGAGAGTTCTGAGATCACAGCAAAGCGGCACAAGGGAATGAGAGATGAGATTCGGTACCTTTATCTGCTCAATCGCGTAGGTCGTGTTGAACGGGCTGAGAGCGCGCGCCTCGCGCCGCCATCGCTCGTAGCTGTCCATGTCGCTGGGTGGAAAGGGACCACACGCCACTGAGAGGATCAAGATGAACTGCGCCCAGGGAGAGAGAAGGCACCAGCGGCGCTGGATTGACCGAACTGCACTGTTCAGTTCTGGGCAACGTGCAACTGGCTACATCGGGTTAATGTTCTCAAACAAAGGTGAGACCGTGACGGTGAGCTTACTGTGTTCGAGTTTGTGTCTGTACCCATTCTTTATCGGCATACCCTGTTTTGGATAGATCAGTCTCTCCCGCGTGAACCAGGTACAGCTCCCACTTTTCACAGTCGGAATGGTTGCGTTGCTGCCTCAGCTAGCCGAAACGCTCCCAGACGGCAAGAAGCCCACGCAGACGGACCCTGGTGGCGGAGTACCACAACGCGCAATGCCATCCGGCAGTGGAGAGACACAGATGCACGCAGTTATTAAAAATACCATGGGAGAGACACCTTTATCGGCTGAGTATTCACTCCATTACAGGGATTGATTAACAGAAGCTCGAGCCGAGGCACTCGCGATTCCGATTCATTCCTCAATTCCACGAGACCACCGAGTGTGAGGTCATTGCCAGCGACATCAGGATGCCGTTCGACACGCTCAATCACAGCTCTAAACACGTTGCGGGAAGGAGCTTGTTTGGCGCTTTCACGGGACGCCACTGGGTGTCTTGGGGTGGTCAGCGAAGAGCTGCGTCGTTCAAGTTCGCCTCCAGGACCCGCTGTCTTCGCACAGTGAATTTCCGCACTCACTCAGTGCCGAAGACGCGTCACCACTCACAAGACGATGCTGATCTCGCTCGCCATCGTGCGCTCGATCTTCTGGAGTTCGTACAGCACCTGCGCTGCGGTCGGTCGCTCGCGCGGGTCCAGCAGGATGCAGCGCTCCCCGAGCGCGCGCACGTCAGGTCGGAGCGCTCCCGAGAACGACACGCGTAGACGGCCAGTCATGATGCGCTGCACGAGCGCCGTGTCGGGCAGTTTCCGGCCTTCCTCGACAGCGAGCCGCGCCTTGATATCGGAGTACGGCATCGCGTACGTGTCCAGCTCAGACAGCACGATGCCGAACGAGAACACGTCGGCCTTCTCGTCGTATCGCTCACCCGCCATGACCTCGGGCGCCATCCAGAGCAACGTGCCGACGCCGCCGGTCATCGTCGCGTCGCTACGTTCGCGCGAGACACCAAAGTCTGTGAGCTTGGCCACGGTCTGAGACTCGTCCAGCAGAATGTTCTTGGACTTGAGGTCGCGGTGGAGCACCATCGGCTGCAGCGAGTGCATGTACGTGAGCGCGTGCGCCACGTGGAGCGCGATCGTCGCCTTCTGCTTGTCGAAGCCCAGCGGGCGGCCAAGATTGTCGAACTCGGTGAGCGCTGCGCGCAGGTCGCCGCCCTCCATGAACTCGGTCACGACGCTCATGTCGCTGTACGAGTCCCACGCGACGCCGATAAAGTGCACGATGTGCGGGTGCTCCATGGTCGCCATGATCTTGACTTCTTCAAAAAAGGATCGGATCTGCTTCAGGTCGCGGCGTGTCTCGGGCAGCAACCGCTTGATCGCAACCGTGTTGCCTCGGTACAGGCCCTTGTGGACCTCACCAAAGCCGCCCTTACTGATCAGCCGCACGGTCGTGATCGTGTCGAACGGCAGCCGCGACGCCACGATGACCGGATCGTCCGCGAGCGTCGCGATGTCCGTCTGGTGCTGCACCGAGCGTCCGGACGAGTTGGAGTTGTGAGCCAGCGCGCGCGCCGGCGGGTCGCTGGAGCCTCGCGTGCGCTCGAGCGAGTTGGGCGCCGTCGTGGTCATCGGTGAGATGTCGCTCACCACCGACGGCGCCTCGAAGACCGCGGCCTTTTGTTGCTGGTGCTGGTAGTAATGCGGCGGGTGCTCGAGCACGGTGGCCGCAATAGGCGCGTCCAGCCCCGGCGACGTCGGCATCCGCGCGTACTCATGGTAGCCGTAGTTTTCCGAGGCGCTGCTGCTGTCGATGTCGACCACATACGACTTCTGGCTTGGGGGCCTCATGTGGCTGGCCTGCTTGTGGCTCATACCGCGCGGCAGCTCGGGCGGCACGGACGCCACGGCGGGCGCGGCCACGGGCGTCTCGGCCATCGCATTCGCTTTACTCTTCTTGCGCTTGCAGCAGCAACAGCAGCACAGCAGCACCACGAGGATGACCGCGACGCCGGCGCCGATCGCGATGTACAGCGTCGTGTCGTCCGAAAAGTCGACCGAGACCATTGTTTTGATCTCGCAGTGGCGCGAATAAGGTATCAGATGGTCGACACGCGAGCGGGACGCCAGCGAGAGAATGCGAGGTCGCGCGCGTGTGGGACGAGCGAGCGCACGCGGATTTAGCGGCGTGTGTTATGCGCGACTCGTGGGAGTCTGGTTGAGCGGCAGAGGACGTTGCCGGTCTTGTTCTTTTTCCACGGACCACAGAACTGCCGCGGGTGTCGGCCACGAATGCGCGCGGTTCAGCAAAATTTATATCGAAGCATCTGGTCCCTTGTTTGTCGCTTCGCCCTGGCGCTTGCCGTTGAGAACCCAGCAAGTCCGGTGGCCGGCGCAATCGAAGCGACAGCGTACCGTAGAGATCTCATTGGCTGTGCGACAAAAGGCGCCTTCCGCGAAGCGAGGCCGTTGCGGAAGAACGGAGAAACACAGAAAGTCTCAGCGGCAATGAGACACGCCGGCGGGGGATGACGGTCTCTGCTTGTCTACGGTACCCATCGAGTCTGAGGTGCAAGAGTCGGGTGTATATGGCAGGGTATAAGAAAAGAAAGGGGACACAATCTGTGATCTGTGCGATTGATGGCTTCATTTTTGTATTCGGATTCCTCTGCGACGCGTTTGTTGACGCGCCGCGTGGACACTTCACGTGGGTGCTCTGCGATGCTGTCGGTCATCTCTTGGAGTGATAGCTGCACCTCGTTGGTCACTGAAGTTGCCTGGGTGCGCTGGTGGGCAGTGCAACTAGAAACGGCGGGCGATCTCGTGGGAGGGAAAGGCTGATTGGCGTCGCTCGGTGGACAGCTTCTTGATCGCTGTCATCGGCTTGGGACGGACACCACAATTGATACATAAGATTTGGCTTGACGAGCCGTGAGCTCACGACGTGTGCGTGGTGGTCGACGGCGCACTGAAGCTCGAGTCTATCTCGGGTGCCGAGCTCACGACGACCGCCATCGGGACCTCGAACTGCGGCGTGGCCGTGCCGCCATGTTCATGTAGGCACCGCTTCCTGTCTCGAGGTCGATGACATGGTTCGGGTAGACGTTGTGCGAGCCCGTTGGGTAGACCACTTGAACCGGCGGAGGGTGCGCGACGGGATCATCGATGGCGCCATTGTCTCGCAGGCACGCCACGACACAGCTGATCACGATACACGACACGATGAGCACGACGAAGATGATCCAGATCGTTGGTGGGCCCATGTGGTCGTCGAAGCTGCTGATCGGCTGGTACGGTGCCATCGTCGAGAACGTGCCATTGTAGTAGAACGACGACATGGCCTCAATGGTGCGGGAAGACACGAGGGTGGTCGAGGTGTGCGAGCGAGCACGAAAGTTGGGAACTGAGCGCCCTCTGTCGGCATGCCACAGCGAACACCCATACCGGTTAGGAAGGGCAGCGCGCCCGTCTTGCACTGTGTGAGGGGCCGTCGTTGGACACGTTGGAGCCCAACTTGACGCGGGATTGCCGTCGGTCGTGTCCAGCAAATGGGTACACACCCACGTTGGACTCTCGTACTGGTCCAATTTCAGCACCCACCTATTTGCCTGTCAAAATTTCGAGTGAATGGTAATCTGTGACGTGTGAAGTTTTCCTGCGACGCGTGTACACTCAAGTTTTGAATGAGAAGTAGGAGTGATTGCATCGGCTGCACGTTTTGTGAAAGTTTGGTTCACCACACGCCCATGTTGACGTTGCTGACGCCACGCCTGTCACAACGCGTCAGGTATCGGGATCGCCAAGATCTTTTCTTACAAATCTGTGGCTCTTGTGCCACTGCCAGTCTGGCAGCTCAATCGTCCTAGAAGCAGTGGAGTCTCAGTGGAAGTTGAGTTCACACGCTGGGTACATGAACCACCGGAGAAGGACCAACCACAATCAGGAGTTCTGGGCTCACTAAGTACGGAGCAGGAGAAAAACATGAGTCCGTCAAGTCTATGCGTCGTTGTATTGTGCAAATGGTACAATCTTCGTCACTCGCGACGGGCGCTCCTCTTCGAATTCTCTGGTACATCGAGGCCGTGCTCGTCGTGTTTTACGTGGACGATACGGTGTTGGCAGTCTCGGTTGCACTCGCAGACACGTGTTCGCACGGAAGCGCCTTATCATCCATCGCCGTGACTTGCACGGCCGTCAGAGTCGCTTGATTCAGCGACGGGGTGGCTGTCACGGCGACTTAGCTGTGTCTCAACGTTGACCGCGTGGCTTGGCTTGGCTTGGGTTGCAGGTGGTGCGCGCAGATCGACATGATTGAGCTCGATAAGTCGCGCGTTCACGACGTGTGTTTGGTGGTCGTTGGCACACTGGAGGTCGAGCCCATCTCGGGTGCTGAGCTCACGGCGACCGCCGTCGGGACCTCGTACTGCGGCGTGACCGCCACGGCCACATAACCGTTCTCAACATCGATGACGTGGTTGGGGTAGACGTGCTGGGGCGATGGCGCCGCAACGATCACGACGGGCGGGAGATCTGCGCTATCGTCGTCTGAAGTGCTTGCCGCAATCTTGCACAGGCACACAATGATCCCGATCACGACCGCGACAATGATGATCCACGGGTGGTCGGCGAGGCCGTCACCGGAGCTTGAGCTGTAGTAGGGCATGGTTGTGGTGAACCGCTTAGTGGTGTGCGATGTGGATGGCAACTGGGGGAATGAGCCATGGTGCTACAGTAGCTTTCTCGTGGGGCTCTGGTGGTTGTGACACGCGGTCGTGTCCATTTCCTTTCATGGGTTCGTAGGACTGAGAGATGGGTTCAGCAGTTGTCCTACGCACCCATTACTGAATGCCCTGAAATAGGGCGGATAACAAGATCACGGCGCTCTCGAGGGGGCAGAGGCCCTCGTCACCGGCGAGCGAACGATGTAGTAGTCTCTACTCGAACAGAGCCCGCAATGGTATACAGCATCTATGTAGCGCTGTAAGCGTGGTTTAAACAAAAATTACAGTCGTTTTGAGATCGTCTCATATGCTTTGCGTCATTCATTACGAGGGGTGCTCTGAGTGGACAGAGCTGTTTTCAACCGAGTCGCACTCGCAGCAGTGCACACCGCTGGTGAGCCATCGATTGTCTTCACTGGTACAGCTTCGATCGCAACGGGGGCCGGCCGGTTTCGATATGGCGTCGCGACCACCGCTGTGTAGCCGTTCTCGACGTCGATGGTGTGGTTCGGATTCGCGTGATGCGGCGAAGGCACCGCCATGATTCGGACCGGTGGCAGCTCAGCTGGCGCACTGTCCTCATTCATGCTGCACATCAAGACGCAGCAGAGCACCATGAAGAGTGCCATCGCGAAGAGCACGATGAGGAACGCTGGGCTGCGGCCATAGTGCTTCCGAGTTAGTCTTGGTGGTGTGTGTCCTGTAAAGTAAATTGGAGAGTGCGATATTAGTAGTTAGGTGGCCGCACTGCGAAACGTCATCGTGCATGAGTACCCAGGATAAAACTCATGTATAGTGTTCAAGCTACGGTACCATCGAACAGTCATTACGAACGGTGTTTCATCGCCGCGAGGTTCTGCTCAATGAAGTCGCGCGCGTTGGCCCAGAGGTACGCGTTGGGCATGACCCAGATCTTGATCTGGAAGCGGTCGCCGAACGAGTAGTAGCCGGGGTCGGGCTCCTGCACCAGCGGCAACGGGTTGAGAATGGCCGGCCAATAGTTCGCGTTACGTGCGTGGACCAGCTTGAAGACCGCCTCGGCCTGCTCCATGAGGTTCTTCAGCACGCTCTTGATCTCGCTGACCTTGCGGGGCACGCCGTTGGCGGATGTACCGAAGAACTGAACGAGAGACGCCGCGACCTCGTCGGAGACCTGCTCGTCCGCAGCCGTGAGCTCATCGAGCACCTTGCACAGCTCAAGCGCGAGTGTGACTTTCACATACGCGAGCGCCGCTAGAAAGAACACCGAACCTTCCTTCTCAAAGCACGCGATCGACTCGGTCATGTCGGCGTCCTTAACCGTGAGGAACGTTGCCTCTGGGTTGCTCCACTCGTACGTGCCGTCCGGGTCCGCGGTCGCGTACCACTTAATGAAGTCGTAGGCCTCCTGGAACCTGCCGAGCGACAGCTGCATGATCGGCAAAATCTCGCGGATCGCGATGTTGTCGCCGCGACACAGCCGCAGCGCGTCCCAGCACTCGGCGAGCCCGCGCTCCATCGCGCCGTGCGAGTCGAGCACCGACATGGTGCGGATGATCTCGTACTTGGCGCGCATGTACGGGCGCGTGGGCTCGATGAGCCAGAATATGCCGACACCCGTCTCGAACACGTTCTCCGGCAGCGTCTCGTCTGCGGGCAGCGCGCGCAGCTCGCGCTCCTCGCGCGCGATCAGGTCGTAGCACTCCTTGGCACGCTTGCAGAGCATCTTGTGGCCGCTGAAGTCGGCCTGCTGGTGCTCGCGGCAACAGTAGAGCACCACCTGGCACCGCGAGCACGTGGACATGGGCGTCTCGGGCGTCGCAGGCGCGTAGCACTCGTTGCAGCGCGGCACGAGCGGCGCCATGGTTTGCTTGCGTCGGGGGGATCTCGTTTGGTGTTTGGCGGGAGCGAATGGCGGGTGCACTTGAATAGACCAGGTCATATCCCTAAGACAGGACATAACTTTGGAGCTTTTCGGGTTGGATCCAGCCAATCAGATTCGTTTTCCGTCGTGATTGGCCATAACACTGGTGTAGAGCTCCAGATTCAAGTGCAACGTTTCCGAGCCACGCGAAGAAACGCAAGCGCCGCCAGTTCCGGTAGACGGCGCCCCCTCTCTCCCCGCGTCATCATCGACATCGCCCCCGCGATCATGGCGCCGCTCGTGCCGCAGTGCGCCGTGTGCGCGCTCCACGCAATGCCTGCGAATCCGCTGTCCACTTGCTCGCGCTGTGGCGTCGTCATGTACTGCTCGCGCGACCACCAGCTGCAGGACTTCCCGACACACAAGCGCGTCTGCAAGCGCGCGCAGCAGTGCCGCGAGCTCATCGCGCGCGAAGAGGCGGCGCTGCGCAGCGCCGAGCCGGACATGTTCATGCCGGAGAACATCTTTGAAGAGGGCGTGGGCCACTTTTGGGGCATCCACGAGACGCGCCCGTACATGCGCGCCAAGTTCGAGTTTATCCGCACGATGTCCGTGATGCCCGCGCACGGCGCCGTTAATGCCGCGCTCACCGAAGCCATGGACTGCCTCCGGCTCTGTCGCTCGGATAACATGGGCATCCGCGACGCCATCCCGTGCCTCATGCTGCTTTTGGGGCAGCTCCAGCAGTGCTACGACTTCATCAAGTGGTGGGCCACGTGCGATCCGCACGGCACGTACGACTGGGGAGACACCGAGCTGCCGTACCTGAGCGTCAAGGACGCCGACATGACCGAGTCCACCGATGACTTCGAATCCGAGCATGCTGTGTTCCACTTGGCCGCGCTCACGTTCATCAAGATGACGCTCGCGAAGCAAGTCGCCGAGGCGGTCAACGCGCGCGTCGTCGCGGAGAGCGCGTCGCTACCTGCCCCCGTCGGTGACGCGCTTGGTGGCTTTCTACTCGATTCAGGTGAACGCAGTCTCACGGACCTCCAGGCGCTTCAAAAGAAGCTCGAGCAGCAAGCCCAAAAGACATTCAAGCTTGTCCACAAGCACAACGTCCACTACTGGAAGTACGTGCTCGATCCGATGCCGCTCGCGCGCGAGCCTGACCCGGGCGCCTACTCGATGGGTGACCGCTTTGAGATCAAGCTGTGGGTCGTGCCCAACGCGCTGCTCTGGCGCGACAGTGTCGACTTCATCAAGGAGAACGCTACGAAGCTCTAGGAACCTCGTCTCGACGCTCCCTGGGTACGAGGAGGTCGTCGCTCTTCGAAGTACCGGTACGAAGAGGAAAGGATGCGGCAATATGTTACGTGTGAAGAGGGCCTGGATCGAAGGCTGTTGCATGCTTATGTAACCCGTGCGTACGAACTCATCATTTCACCTTGGGTGCTTTATTATTGTTGCAGAACACCGCTTTCTGCGACTGCTCCTCGCAGCCCTGGTACTCCAAGTAGCACATCAAGCCACACGTCGAGCGTCACACGCGCTTCGTCCTTACTCCCTGCAGCAAACCCGTCAGGCGTGCGTCCGTCTAAGATCTTCTTTTGCGGATCCAGCACAGCGCCCCACACGTGGCGGTTGAGCTCATGCGCGCGCTTGATCATCTCTACAACGTGCATGCGTACGCGTTGGAACGCATGGTAAACAGAGCTGGATAGCACAGTCTCTGAGCAGCCAAGAAAGCCCTGAATACTCCGAACCACGGGCGTCGGTACCGCGTACTGTTGCCCCACGCGCTCGGCCTGAATCGCCTCCCACAGCACTCTCGACACGTTCAGCTTGACCACCACGAACGCGAGGCAGTGCGCGAGCGAGAGCACGTCCACGTACGCGATCGACTCGGCCATGTCGGCGCCCTCGAGCGAGAGGAACGGCATCTCCATGTCGCGGAAGCTGTAGTTTTCGTCCGCCAGCGCCACGGTCCACCACTTGATAAAGTCGTAACACGCTTGAACTCGCCCTAGCTGTAGCAGCAGCGCCGGAACCACGTACCGCACGGCCATCGGGTCGGCGCGCGCGAGCCGCAGCAAATCCAGTGCCTCCTCCAACGCCTTCTCACGCGCCTCGGGCGTGCCTATGCGCCGGTAAACGTGCACCATCTCCATCTTGGTGCGTAGAAGCCCGCGCGCCTCGTAAAAGCCCCAATATAACCCGACGTACTCGCTCAGTTGGCCGCGGAGCTCGCGCTGCTGGCGCTGGAGTTGCTGGCGAAGCGTGGTCAGCGAAGAACAAAGTGGCTGATGGCGCGCGGCGTCGGCGCCGCGATGCGCCTTGGAGCAGTAGCGGACAAGCTGGCAGCGCGCACAGGCCACGGGCGCGCCGCTGCGGTGCGGATCGTCGCACACGGCGCACGAGCGGCGCACGCGACGTGGCGGGCTGCTGGTCGCAGAGCGAGAGGCGGTAGCGAGGTCGGTCTTCATGTTCGCCTTCGGCACTCGTCTTCGCCTCGGAAGAGGGGCGAAAGCCAAACATTAGGTTGGCTTAGCCGTCGTTGCACTCTCTTACGGAAGCATACCAAGCCAAGCTAGTTTGATCGCCCGGGCCTAATGGCGTCCTCTTGGAATGGAGAAGCAACGGCATGGACTCCAAGCACACCATGCGCGCTAAGGCGGCTTGATGGGCGACTTTCGTTCACCCAAGGCCGCCACCAAGCACTGGGATTTTCGTGCTGAGCTCAGCACGCGCCCAGTCTCCATCTCCCGTTGTCGAACTTTCCTTGTTTCGGTTGTGGCCCGAAGACCGAAGGATGTGCGAGCACGAGTGTATCACTGTCTTCCTTGCGTGTGAGCGGATTGATTCACCCACATCTTCCTGCATTCCACAATTGCGAGTGCGGTGGGATGCGCGCGGTTGAAGTGCGCGGATCGGAAGATCGAGTGGGCGGCCACATCTGGTGTTCTGCTGCACCGGCATGAGTCGCGTTGACTTGGGATGAGGTGATGTGCCGTCCCATCCAAAGGAGAGCAGAGGAGCCCGACGCAATTGTACTGTACACTCAACTTTTGATCCACAGTGTATTCAGTCTCGACTGCTGGAAGGCTTCGCTTCACCGAGACTGTAAGACGCAAGTCGACAGTGCGCTCGCTCAAAGCGGCGCCGGATCGACTGTCAAACACGATACTGTACAGTAGTTGGGTGAGACGACGACCATGTAGTAGGTGCACACGAGTCTGTCACAGCAAACGCTGTAAAACACTTCGGTTGCCACACACCTGAGCTCTGTACACTCCGGGTGCAGAAAACTAAACCTTACATCCATGTTCCGAGCGTGGGGCAATGGCGCCGTGTGATTTCGAAACGTGGTCGATCGACGCGTCTTCGTCCATGAAAATAAAGTTCACGAGGGAAAGCCCCTGTTTCCTCGGCTTTATTAGTGTGCGAGTGCCACGTCTCTATCCCGCATATCAACTCACCGGCAAAGAGTCCTTGAAGGACCCTGACAGGATGGGAGGCACGCCGACCGGCCTTCGTGCCTTGCTGCAATGCACCACAGTGGCCTCCACGACCGAAGACACTGATACACGGGTGTTGGAAGCAGCTCCATGCCGTGTCTAACGGCTCCTAGGAAGGAGGTCTATGGGCTCGGACATCCTAGGTGCGATCAGTGCCTCTGGCGTTCGATTCAAGCGAGATCGGCATCATATCAGCACGGGCCTCCCCTCGCGACTCCAGATTCTTTGAACGGGAAACCGATCGAGGCCTTTCTTCTTGGAACGGATCAGTTCGGCTTTTGCCTTCGACTACCCAAGTACTCCTCGCTCTCCGAGCCCCCAAGCAACGCTATGCGCGTCCTCGCTATCCTCGCCGCGGCTGCGTGCGCCATGGGCGCCGCCAACGCCGTCGACCCGATCATCGAGGCCACTTACGGCGGCGACGACGGTCTCAACGACCTGGCCAAGCGCTCGGGCAAGTACATGGGTACCGCCACGGAGCTGCCGTCCAGCACGGTCGACGCTCCGTACCTCAAGGCGCTCGGCAACGCCAAGGACTGGGGCTGGCTCACGCCCGCCAACGCCATGAAGGTTCGTTTCTGGACGCTCTTCTATAACTCTATCACGTTGCCGGTTGATTCTAATCGTTCTATTCTATTGTAGTGGGAATCCACCGAACCGACGCCCAACACGTTCACGTTCGAGAACGGCGACGCGTTGATCGCGCAGGCCAACGCGATCGGCGCGAAGGCGCGTTGCCACGTGCTCGTGTGGCACTCACAGACGCCGCAGTGGGTGCAGGACCTCGGCCGCGAGGAGCTGCTCGCGGCGCTCAAGAACCACATCACCAAGGTGATGACCCATTTCGGCGACTCGTGCTCGCACTGGGACGTGCTCAACGAGGCCATCGAGGAGGACGGCTCGTACCGCCAGAGCTTCTGGTACAAGAAGACGGGCACCGAGTTCATCAAGGTGGCATTCGAGACGGCCTCGGCGGTCAAGAAGCAGCTCGGGCTCAAGACCAAGCTGTTCTACAACGACTACAACACCGACCGGATCAGCCCCAAGACCACGGGTGTCATTAACAACATCATCAAGTTCCTCCAGAACCAGAGCATTGAGATCAACGGCATGGGCATCCAGGGCCACTTGATCGTGGGCCAGGTCGAGTCCAAGGCCAACCAGATCGCCAGCATGAAGCGCTTCACGGACCTGGGGCTCGAAGTTGCGATCACGGAGCTTGACATCCGCTTCCAGGAGGCGTTCCCGGCGCCGAACCCGGTCCACCCGACCGAGACCCAGCAGTGGCAGCAGGCCACCGACTACCAGAACACCATCGCAGCCTGCAAGGACTTGCCTGGCTGCCTGGGTGTGACGGTGTGGGACTTCTCGGACCAGTGGACGTGGATCACGAACGACTTGCCGTGCCCGTTCTACCAGCCTGGCGGACGTGGCTCCGAGGTCAAGCGCAAGGCCGCATACGACGGTATTGTGCGTGGCTGGGGCTACCAGGCGTGTTAATCGACGCGCCAGTTGCTTTGTGGAGACCGGGAACCCGCTCTGACACGACGGGATTTTGCTTCCGCGCGTCGTCTTCGCATTCGCATTTCTGTTTCCCATTGTAGTGTATTGAGTGGTCGAGTTGCATTGCACGGACATACTCTGGTCATTTGCAATGCACCACACTCACGGGACGTTTGCCTTTCTTCTCTCCTTCTACCTTTAAATTTGCGGTAGAGCAATGCCGTAGTCAGGGTGATTTCGTGGAAAGCGGAAGCCGTCGGGAACTTGGCACGTGCCGTCTCTCGCATTCAATCGCCTCGGCTCCTAGCACGGAGGATTTCTCTGGAGGGCTCACTCAATCTCACTGCGAATATTATCGCGTCATCCAACAGGAACGGCTCGGAACAACAAAGCGCTCTCGTGGTTGCTGCATCCAATGGCAACTCTGAACGTGGCGCTACGAGCGAGCCAGGCATCATCGGATCACGAGGCGTTCGTGATTGTGTTTGCTGCGGCTCGAAATTTCAGCTCGTTCTCGCGTCGTCATAAGCGTCTCTCGTATTACCCAGTCTGTTCAACTAAAACGTCCGCTCCGTCTATTCACCCATATCTTCCTGCTCCTCCGATCGGCGCACCAGGGTCGATGAGTGTGTTGAGGACGCGTGGCTAGCACCAATGTTGCTTGCGCCCAGCCAAATCCGAGGCGCACACCACATCGACGTGGCGCAATCGAAGCTGAGCATGGCTCCTAAAGGCGCTAAGAAATCCATCTCACTGGCGATGATGTGATGTGCATCCCATCGTCGGACGGAAGGACAGCCCTGGGATCGCGGAACCATCACGCCATCGAATCCATTAGCTGCCCCAGCACCGGACCAGCCGGATCTCGAAGCAGATCGAGACGAGATCTTCCAGCGCTTCAACGATCGGTACAATGCACGCTCGCAGAACAGAGCCGAAGAGGAAATGCGCGCTGCCTTCAATACTGTAGGCATCAGGCGAGCGACCCGAGTCAATGACCGTTCGCTCTGTCGACGCCAGTGCGTGAATCGTCGAGGGGTTTCAAGACGGTGCTGACCATTGGTTTGCCCGGCAAGTTGCGGTGACATCGCCACGAGGGTGTGGTTAGAGCCCACACGAAGGAAACACACTACACATTTGCACTACCCATGCTTAGCTAGGCGCATACCAATCTCCTGGAGAGAGTCCGCCCCACGAAGATGAAAATCGACGAGACGCACCAGCACAGTTTGCTCTTCAAAGCCTTGAAGTTTGTGAAGCGGCCGAAATTTTCCCAGGATCGCGGCGCCTTCCCCCATCGATCCCGGTGATCGGTGGAGGAAATCTACGTGAACCAGAGCCGTTTGAACGAATAACCTACGCTTGCCGGTCTCTGTGTGAGAAGAAACGCCGTCCGTCACCGTGTACTGTGGTCCAACTTCAACTAAAGAAAGTGCCTCCGCGTCCCGGTTCTACGCTTGAGCGCACCAACGACCGACTCGCGACGAGGAATGCAGGTGCCCCATGGTACAGCGTGGTGCCGGATGGGAAGCATTCGGGGAAAACACCATCTGATCACCGAGCACGCACCAGAGATCTGCCTCAAACGGCGGCCAGTGCAAGCGTAGCCTCCCTCAAGGACCGCGCAAGCCCACCATGTGCCCACGACCCTCGATCGGCGGCCCCACATTCGTGAGCTCACTTTGCTTCTCGCCTTCCAGCCCACAAGCTCCTCAAGCCATCCCGACTCAAGATGCTCACGCGCTTCGTCGCCATCCTCGCCGCCGCCGCCAGTGTTGCGGGCCTCGTCTCGGCCGACGCGATCATTGGCTCTACTTACTCGGGCTCGCAGGGTCTGAACGACCTGGCCAAGAACACCGGCAAGTACATGGGCACGGCCACGGATCTCAGCGGCGGTGACGGCCAGTACTTGAGTGCGTTGAACAACGCCAAGGACTGGGGCTGGCTCACGCCGGCAAACGCCATGAAGGTACTGCGTACTATGACATTCTTACCCCAGGGCACCAGAGGGCGACACTAACCTTGCTAAAACATTTTTGTCTTAGTGGGACGCGACCGAGCCGTCGCGTGGCAACTTCCAGTACGGGCGTGGTGATCAGCTGGTCAACGAGGCCAGGAAGATGGGCGCCAAAGTGCGCTGCCACGCGCTCGTCTGGCACTCGCAGGCGCCGCAGTGGGTCCAGAACCTCGGCCGTGACGATCTCCTTAACGCCATGCGCAACCACATCACGCAGGTGATGACGCACTTCGGCAACTCGTGCACCCACTGGGACGTCCTCAACGAGGCGTTGAACGAAGATGGCTCGTACCGCCAGAGCTTCTGGTACCAGAAGACCGGCACCGAGTACATCAAGGTGGCGTTCCAGACGGCTTCGGCCGTCAAGAAGCAGCTCGGTTTGAACACCAAGCTCTACTACAACGACTACAACACGGACACCATCAACGGCAAGTCGACCGGCGCGCTCAACAACATCGTCAAGTTCCTCCAGAACCAGGGTATCGAGATCAACGGCATGGGCTTCCAGGCGCACCTCATTGTCGGTCAGGTGGCCTCCAAGGCCAACCAGATCGCCAACATGAAGCGCTTCACGGACCTGGGGCTTGAGGTCGCGATCACGGAGCTCGACATCCGCTTCCAGTCGGCCTTCCCGGCACCGAACCCGATCAGCCCGACCACGGCCGCGCAGCGTCAGCAGGCGACCGACTACCAGAACACGATCCAGGCGTGCAAGGAGCTCAGCGGCTGCGCGGGCGTCACGGTCTGGGACTTCTCGGACCAGTACTCGTGGATCCCGAACGACCTGCCGTGCCCGTTCTACCAGCCCAGCGGCCGCGGCACTCAGGTCAAGCGCAAGGCCGCGTACGACGGCATCGTGCGTGGCTGGGGCGGCTCGGCGTAAACGAAGCCCGTGGGGCTCACCAACTCTTCTCAGTGGCGGTCAACGCGGATTGATCGCCTCTCACGTCCTCTATCATTAGTGTCGTTCAAAGAGCCTCTGTCCAGGTTCCGTGTAAACACCACGAAACACTCGCCGTGCGTGCTGGTGAATGTATTCGACTGGTGAGTTGCAAAATGGCTTCAGTTTCTACTAGGCTGGCTTGGTCCTCATTGGGCGAAGCCCCATTTGAATGCATAGGGCGATCGGGGTAGGGTTGTATCAGCCATTGGGTTTAGTGTCATCACGTGGCTTTCATCAAGGTCATGAG